>PNEQ01100342.1:0-19570 GCA_003012365.1 Medauroidea extradentata | reverse complement strand
CATTATATTTACTGGTTTTCAAGTTTTGTATGAAGTAAAAATATGCAAATTTTGACTTTGAAGTGGCATTACGGGAAAACTAGATGAGCTAATTTTTTTCCGTTAGATGTTAATGTACTCTTAAGTAATGTCTACAAAACTAACACTATTTTATACAAATATAAAATTATGAATTTTTCCCCACTTGAACGCCCTTAAGACAGCAACTCGACCAGGCGCGTAGTCAGGATTTGTGGAAGGAAGGGGTTTTGACCTGGGAACGTTGTGTAGGTACACCGACCACATCTTTACAGCGGGGGGTCCAGGGGTTCTCCCTCGGGAAATTTTTGGATTTTAAAGTGCGAAATAGGGCTCTCTTAGCTGATTTCGTGACTAAACATTGAATATCTACTGGTAAAAATAAAAATTTTTAATGCGAATTAATTTTCAAATTTCTACCCCTTTCAAGCTTCTTTCCACGAACAATTTGGCTTGAAGGACACGGTCTACCGCAATTTTCATCACCATTTTTAATTTTTTTATTTGTACCTGATATTATTTTTCTTATTTTAGACAAAAAACGTGACTAAATTTGGCTCTTATTAAATCTTTATATCTCTCACAGTTTTCGCGTAATGGCTTGTTAAAGTCATATTTTTCATGTTTCCGTTTTAAGGACTACACTAAAACCAATTGATATACCAAACTCAAAAAAATCACAGTGGATAAAGACATTGCAGGCTACAATGACATGCTCATAAAAATAAAGAATACAATTTCTTGTATTAAAAATAAATATTGAATTTTTTTAAATTTAACTTTCAGTTTCAGAATTTTTTAAAAATACAAATCATTTTTATTCTGTATTTTTATGAGCATGCCATTGTAGCCTGCAATGTCTTTATCCACTGTGATTTTATTGAGTTTGGTATAGCATTTGGTTTTAGTGTAACCCTTAAAACGGAAACATGCAAAATATGACTTTAACAAGCCATTACGCGAAAACTATGAGAGATAAAAAATTTCATAAGAGCCAAATTTAGTCAAATGTTATGTCTAAAATTAGAAAAAAATACCTCGTACAAATAAAAAATTTTAAAAATTGTGATAAAAATTGTGGTAGGCAGCGCTCTTATGGTGCAAAATTGTGCTATTTTAACAGTTTTTTAGTAACTAAAAATATAGTATATGTTGCTGGTGAAATATTTTTAATTTTTTAATATAAAATGTAAATTTTTCACTCCTTTGAAATGGGGGATAGGGGGTTTCTCCACCGAGAAAACTCTGGAATTTAAGGTTCTAAATAATGGGTTTTTAAGCAATTTTTGTACCAAAAATTTACTATGGTAATGGTAAATACAGTAATACCTTTAAAAATGAAATGTTTCCAATTTTCTGCCCCTTTAAAAAAGGGGAGGGGGGTCTCGGGCTTCTTGTTAGAAACATGATATCCGGGCCTCTCAAAATGGCTAAAAACGGTTTGTTTTAGACTGCTGTAACTCCGTACAAAATGAGAGGTGTGCGTTGACTTTTACTGTCCAAAAATACTGCCCAAAAATGAAATTTCAGGGTAACAGCTTAAAGTCCCGTAGGAAAAAGACTACAAGGAAAACCTTGTACGACAGTTTGCCGCGCTGCGAATAGAGGCGACATTCTAACCGTCGAGCGTTGTACTCTTTAAGTTGTAGCGTGGCACGAAACATATTTTTTCACATATAACTATTAAACTAGTGTAGGTCTACAATGCGTTTTATCTATGAAAATAAGACACAGTTCATACTATGATCCTATTGTTTTAAAAATACCGTGCACTTATTAAAAACGTGATTGCAGGTTCCTCAAAAAGTGGAAATAAAAGAAAGGCTCTTGAGACTGCTGTAGCTGGCAAAATACCAGTCGTAATCGTAAAACAAAAATATAAGACTGCGTTGGACTTCAACTACCACATACTTTCCACAAATAAAATCACCGGGTCATCGCTTTAAGTCCTATTAAAAAAACACTTTCTACGAAAACACCGAACTACTAATTTAGTACTCAGCACTTAAGAGGCGAAGCGGTGTTCAACGCACGTATTGAAATCGATTCATCACCTTCCCCGTTCCCGTGCCACAAACGAAAAAAAGCTAATGTCCAAATAACTGTTAAAAAGTGCTCTACACGAACAGAGCAATTTAGCTAAGTATGTAGGCCCTACACACGACTGGAGCGAAGGAGAAATGTCGTTAGCGAGAGAGGCGCATTCTACGTACAGAGACAGATTAGCGCCACAAGCCGACAGTAACTCGACACTGGACCACTCGAGGACGCCACTAATGGACGGCGGCACGGAAAGCAAACGACAGTTAGCAAAGCAAACCGCAGCGAGGCGCGCACATTTCCAGGACTGCGGAATTAAGAAGAGTCTTCGCCGGTGTCGAATCTCACTTTGACGCGTGGGAACAGCGTAGCGATAAGAGCCAGTGTCCCACACTTGACGAGAAGCATATCGCCTCTATTCACAGCGCGCCAAACTGGCGTGCAAGGTTTTCCCTGTAGTCTTTTTCCTACGGGACTGATCACAACAATTTACTTTTAATAGTATGAAGTAAAGACCAACGCATACCTTTCGCTTTGCACTTTACGAATTCAGGTAATATTTTTGGAGTTACAGCAGTCTAAAAATAAATAAATAAATAAATAAAAAGTTTTTAGCCATTTTGAAAAGCCCGAAAATCATTTTTTTCTAACAAGCGTGCTGAATCAACACTGTTAAAGTGAGCATTTTAGAAGAACAGCCTTGCAAGAATTGTAACCAAAATATTACATTTTTGAAAACATAGAAGCGTAGTTTCAAGTGTGTGTTAATTTTCGTAGACAAACATAATATGAATAAGTTAAGCGGTTTCGCGTAAAAAAAATATGCGCGACACGCCGCAACGCCGTCCATACGCCAGTCGAAGACCCCTCTTAATGGGCCTCCTTAAGATAGGCTGCGCGTGTGTGAGGCAGGACCTTTAAGGTTGCCGTTGGCCGACGTGTGTAAAGCATTATCGCCTCTCCGCGTAAGCCACTCAGCTGGCATGTACTGCTGTACTGTTATCCTTGTCCTTATGAGACTTTAAGTGGTGACAGCATTATTTTATTTGTGGCTAGCATAGTTCAATGTCTAACCTTGTTTCTATAGTTGTGCTTTTCGAATCCGGTTGTTATTTTTACAGACACGGCCGTTTGAAAAAAAAAAAAAAAACATTTCTGACTATTTTGAGAGGCCCGAAAATAATTATTTACATAAACGTATCGAATTTTAGAAACTATAGCGACATAGTTAAAGTGTGTGTTCTTTTCGTAGATATGCAAATATAAAGCGTGTTTAGTAGTTTCGTCAACGATAGAATAATCGCAACTCGCTGTAACGCATTTCAAGCGCTGATAGGGAGACCCCTTAAGAACAAGCTTTCTGGTCATGCGAGCTGGAGATGTGAGGGCGCGTTTATTATCCCAGTTTCAGAGTTGAGGTGAGAGGTTAGGACCACGGATCCTTATTTATGCTATTTCAGTACGTTTTATCGTTTAAATATAGAAAGAGAGCAGAAATCCCAAAACCGCTCATAGAAATGTTTGAAACTGTTTGTACAACGTAGCGTGACTTTAAGGAAATTTAATTAGTTCGATAACGAGCCAAAATTATAGAAATGTATGCTTTGAAAAAATAAAATAAAAAAAAAGGCTACAAAGTACAAACAATTTCCTATGTTTATATGTAACGGTTTTGTGATATCTGATCCCTTTCAGGATTAAAAAAATTTAACTAACAAAACAGCATACATTAAAACTCGTGTCCATAAGGGCGCAGTATACAGCAATTTTTATCACCATGTTTGTATTTTTATTTTTGTACCAACCAGATTTTTTTTCTTGTTTTAGACACAAAATGTGACTAAATTTTGCTGTTATATAGTTTAGCCATATTTTGTGTCTAAAATAAGAAAAAAAATCAGGTACAAATAAAAAAATTAAAAACATGGTGATGAAAACTGCTGTATACCGCGCCCGGCGGCGCGGCGTCCGCCTACTGGCTGCTTGTTTGTGTGAGTGAAGCACGGCGCCAAGGGCGATGTTGACAGGCTCATCTGGTGCGATATCACCTCTACCGTAAGACACTGAAACGGCGTGCAGTGGTATCGTAGATCACTCATCTGTCTCACACTTTCATAGCTGACCCCATATGTTTATTGTTTTATTGGTGAAACGTTTTAAACAAAGTCAATTGCATATTTCTATAGTACTATCACACGAGTCCTTTCAGTAGTTCTTCAGAAGGAACAGGTTGGAGAAGCTGTTTTTAGCCATTTTGAGGAGCACCGAAATGATTTTTATAATCGACGTGATGCTTTGAAACCACCGTTCCATCATCGTTTGAAGCGTATTATATTCTTCTCGTATATTGACACAATAGGTACATGTAGAATAGTTTCGTAAAAAACCGTACTTGCGAACACACTGCAATGCATTTTAAGGACGTGGCAGGCGGCGCATTTAGAGGAAGAATACATAACGCAAAACTGCCATCAAGATGTGCTGAATAAGAATTTAATCTATGTAGTCTCATTTATTCATAACAAAAACAAAAGTAATCTGTCTAGAAAAAAATCTCATTAAGTTAATACTTCGCCAAAGTTTTACAATACTTGACTTTGGAAAAAAATACGCTACATAGTAAAACCCAATTTTCAACGCGTCTATGTATTAGTTGCTTCCATTTAGGATTAAAACATAGTTACTTCTTTTCTGACTTCGCCTTCGGGTTTCTACAGTCCTTAATATTTTAGATAGGCCACGAGTGTCAATATATACATACATGTATATATACATACACAATTATGTCCGCCAATCAACACCGCGTGTCTGTGACTTCAACTTGACAAGAAAGGTGGACGCGACGCGAATTCCGAATAGAGCTTTTATAAATTTATTTCGAGCAGGAATTTAAATTTGCGCCCAAATGTTGAGGAAACTGGTGAGATTGTAGTAAATTACGTTTATTTATTTTAAGAGACATGTGTGTTGGTTTTCGCAACCACATTAGTTTTCGCAATAACGAGAATTTTAAGTGTCGCATCGCGCCCATCGTGACGCTTTTGTCGCGCCACTGTGATTCCACGCATAAGGGCTCCGCCTGGAGGGAGACGTCGATTGTCGGCGCGAGAATTCAACCAGAAATAACGGCGAGAGGCACGGAATCGATGAAGCGCCAAGGTCGGCGTCGGACGGAGCATATAATGCGATGTCGCCTCTAAGCCTTTCTGTAAAGGCTCTGAACGCTTTTGAAAACGCCAAGCCTAGTTACTTCTTCCAGTTCACTATGAACATTTCCATCGTGTGTCCAAACCACGGCCGTAGAAGAACAGGTCTGGATACTCGCCTGGAAACTTGACCCCCTTGTTGTTTGGATGCAGTTCGCCAAGTTCACGATAATGCTATACATTTTTGGCGCTGCAACCCGGGCGGTCGGACTTAAACTCCGCCCACTTCCCTCCCACAAAGATAAACAATTTATCAAAACGTATTTTTTTATCAATTTATGAAATACTTCCTTCGCTCACAATTTTAAAGCATGGCTGCAGCAATCTTTATTTTGAGTCGGACCGCCCGGATTACAGCGCCAAAAAGTACAACATTCTCGGTAACTTGACGAATTGCAGCCAAACAACAAGGGGGTCAAGCAAAATACATTGGTAGATAGGCGAGTGTCCAGACCTGTTCTTCTACGACCGTGGACCAAACTAGCAACGTCAGGGCCCTCCTCACTAAATGTCACATGCATCAACCAGATAAAATAATATTTTTAAAAAAATTTATAGGCATTTGGCTGCATACAGATTGACTTAATCTGTAAGTCCCAAGTCGGGCTAAAAACTACCTATTTATATCAGTGTTCCTTGCAAGAAAATTTTGTAAGTTCTTAATAAATTCCAAGTTTCAATGTGAACCCACCGGAAAATACCAAAGTCAATAGATCTCCTTAAGAGGGCTGTGCACCAGATGTAATTTTCTTTCCACGTTTGATGCGCGGAGACAGTGAAGCGATAACATTCAGCTTTCCACACTCGACGGTAACAGCATCGCTTATATTCGCGGCGCACCAAACTGACGTGCAGTGTTTCCATACTACTATTTCTCTTATATGACTTAAAGCGGCGACCCTACAATTATATTTGTGGAAAGTTTGTAGTCAAGTCCAACGCATGCTTCCGACTCTGTGTCTTACGAATCCGGGTGGTATTTTTCCTGTTACAATTGTCTAAAGAGCAGTTTTTAGCCATTTTTAGGGCCCCAAAGCATGTTTCCAATAATCATGTTACGTTTGTTAAATGCTAGAAGCCTAGCTTTAACCGTGTGTTCTTTTCGTAGGTAAACATATTGTGAATAAGTTTAGCTGTTTCGTGTAGAAAAGAATAGGTGCAACAACAACATCGTTCATGCTTCAGGTGCATAATAACCCCCTTCAACCGTCAGTCCCAATTTTCCTCGGAAATTCAGATGTGTCTAGAAATAACTTCATTTAGATAAGTGATTGCATCCGGAGGAATTATTTTAGCCAACTGTGTTATTGGGATTAAATAAATTCGCCTGACATACACACGAATCCAAATAAATATATATCTGGCAAAATCTCAGTCTCATAAAAAGCTCCGTCAAAACTCTTATAGAATCAACCCTTTAAATGCAAATGCATATGGAATACTACACTATTTCTTACTAGTGTAAAATAAAAGTGTAAACCTTATCCAGTGTCGCCAATTTAAACATTATACATTTAATAAGACTTTAAAACATACAAATTCTAATAAGCGCCCAATATGATACAACTCATACAATGGGAGATCCCCGAAAAACCCGCCGACCAGCAGCATCATCCACGCACGATTTCCATATGGAAAAATCCAGTTGACGCAGTCGGGAATCGAACCAGGACTACAATAATGTTGTTGAATTTCAAAAGAATAGCTACATTCATAAATCGCGACGGGGGCATCTATGCTATGATATACGCACATACCAGAGACAGCTATCTGACTATTTCCTTATTTTTTTTTTTTAAGTAAACCATAACATTGCAAAAAAATGATAACAATGTCCGACGCCATGACGGTGACCGCCATGCTATGATACACAATTATTAGAGCATGTCCTACATCCTTTTATATTCGAAGAAAGAGCACACACAACACACTGATGTGTGTGTGTGTGTGTATATATATATATATATATATATATATATATATATATATATACACACGCGCGCGCGCGTGCGCAGCAGCAGCAGCAACGTAATAACGTCGTATTTAAAAGTTAAATAGTTATTAAATAAGAGTGCTATGACAGATGCTGTGACACTGTTATGAGAGAGTTCGTTCATGTCCACACGGCGTGGCGTTGTAGCAGCAGTGTGGAGAAGGCTATGAGATTGTGTTCGAACTGGCAATTTAGTTATTAGAAATTTAGTATGAATCGTGTTTGCCAAAGTCATTAGTAAACTTGAAATGAGTTACTAAACCACCAAAAAACCATATTTTTTTGTATACAAACAGAGGCATGTTTAGCTGACTAAAGCTGCCAATCTAAATACCGCCAAGGTCGAAGGACTACGAAAAAGAGGAAGGGAGAAGCATGGAGGGGCGAGGAAGGGTGTTTGTGTGACATGTGGTCACGGTCAGCGGAGTGTAGACACATCACGTGTGCAAGACAGCAAGACAGCTTGCTTACATGTACAGAGACAGACGAATGTCATGTCGGCTAGAATACGTACAGTGTGGATGTGTGGCTAGGATAGTATAGGCTGTTCACTATAAACTGAGCAGAACTTGTAATTAATTAAAAATGTGTTTTATTGGGCCAATATATGTTCATTTTTGCGAGTGTTGGAACGTTTACACTGTTTCATAGTAACAAGGAAGTTTTCATATTAAAAATAGTAAAGACAACTGTAAAACGGCCGAAAGGAAACTTTATGCAGTGCTCACATTATGGTGAACGGTCTTTACACATGATGGATTCATTGTAGCACTCGCCGGAGCAAACTTACACGTAGCCGACTTTAACAACACAAGTGCAGACAACGTAAGGGTGTTCCAGTGCGATAAAATCATCATTTCATATTTTTACGATACTTAAGCGTAGAGTTTCCTTTTACACAACAACTTTAGCTCGCTTAGTCTTCTCATAACAGTGTGTCAATTAAAAAAAATTCCAGGTTATGCTGCCATGCAAATAGCGAAAACCAATTGACTTACATAAATAAAATAATTCACGGCGAACTAACAAGTAATGAGCTACGAACAAAACATTTATAAATCCACAATGTTATATTTTGAATTTAAAAAAAAATCACCACTAAATACAGGAAAGAAGTTGTATATTCAGCATTTATTTAAATACGTCAATAGTTTACTAGTAGATTTCACAGTGAATTGTTTCACTTCAGATAGTCAATTGTATTTTTCCTGTTTGCACTGCAGCGTGACATGCAAATTTTAGCTTTGACGCACAATTATGAGTAAACTGTAAGTGCTAAAAAAATTGAGGGGCTTAGAAGCAAAGGGATATAAGTGCATTTTCATGAAACGTGAGATTAGTGCATATTTTGGTAGTTTAAATGTAAAGAAATAATTTCGCGGCCAAAATATACGTGTGACACAGTCCCTTGGGCCATAATTTGGTTGTGTTTTAGAAAAACAGCAGTCATAAAATACGATGTTAGTGTGAGAAGGGAAGATGTTATGTGTGTTACTTATACTCCTTTGATTCTAAGCTCCTCAATTGTTTCTTTAAGAGGAAACTGTACTCGGAAGTATCGTCTACAAAATTAACACTATTTCATTATTGTATTATATTAGCGGACGTTTACTTATATAGCACTGGGCAGTAGTATTCTTTGCTTTCAAGTAAAAAATTAAAAAAGTCATTTAGAGAAATAAGGGATTAAAACCACAAAATAAAAAAAAAATGGAAAAAAGTAATTTTTATAATTTTTGTACGATAATATCTAAGACTCTATAATAACCGAAATTAAAAAATATTTGCGATTTTATTTAAACTAATTTTGACATCCGTAAACCACTGGCGCAGAAGATTTTGGAGAGTAACATTATTTTAAAACCGAAAGGAGAATATTTTTGAAATTCGGTTCTCATAAAGTCCTAGACATTATCGTATTAAAATTATAGTTTTCCATGTTTATAGAATTTAGGTTTCAATCCCTTATTTGTTTAAATGCCGTTTTTAATTTTTTACTCGAAAGTAAAGCATACTGCCACCAAGTGCTATATAAATGAATGTCCGCTAATAGAATATCTACTCGGCAAAAAATCCCATGGAATTATGAGTAGTTTAGATTTTATCGAAGATTGAGTCTTCCAGACGTCCGCTCGACATCTTGCCTTACCACCTTACCTGCACTTCAAATGCGTGGCAGCGAGTTACTACTATTTTTTTTAACGAAATTATTTAACGCGCATGGTGTTTGCATCTACGAAAAGAACACACACTTAGAATTATGTTGGTATAGTTTTAAAAATTCGGCACGTTTATTAGAAAAATCATTTTCAGGCCCCTCAAGACGGCCAAACATGAGTTTCCCAGATTGCCGTATGTGGAAAAATAAAAGCCGAATTCGAAAAACACAACTATAGAAACAAGCGTTAGACTTTGAATTGTGCTGGCCACAAATAAAATAATGTGGTCACCTCTTAAAGTCCCATAGGAAAAAGAATAACAGTAAAATACTTCACGTCAGCTGAGAGGTGGCTTGCGCAGAAAGGCGATAATGCATTACAGACGTCGGCCAACGGCACTTTTACCGCTCCTGCCTCTCACACACAAATGCAGCCTATCTAGGGAGGCCCCTTAAGGTTCTTATCTACCTGCGCTTAAAACGCATTGCAGCGAGTTACAAGTAATCATATTTGGCAGAAACATCTCAACACTCATTACGTTTGTTCATCTATGAAAAGAAAACACATTTTAAACAATGTTTCAGTCAGTTTAAACATTAGGATCGCTTATTGGAAAAGCGATTATCAAGACTCTCAAAATGGTTAAAAACAGCGTTTTTAAACTGCCGTATCTAAGAAAATTCCAACCGGATTCGAAAAACACAATACTACAAATAAGCGCTGGAATTTTAACCACTAGTATCGCAAATAATATAATAGTCACCGCTTTAAGTCCCATAGGAAAATGAATAACAGTAAAGCTCTGCGCGCCAATTGCTGGGTTTGCATGTAGAGGCGATAATGCATTACATACGCCAACCGACGTCACTCTTAACGAGCTATCGGTTTTGTACCTCACATACACCAACGCACTCTAGATAAGAACCTTAAGGCTTATCGTACGCGTGTGTATGACAGAGATGGCAGATGAGAGAAAGCGCGTCGTCTGGGAAAGTGTCGCAGAGAGCAGTCAACGCAAGGCCCATATTCATCATCCAGCTGGAAGCAATCACTCGAGGTAGGTCGGAAATGTATCAGGAGTTGGGGCTGGGAGCTAGGCACGACTCCACATAAATATTCCATCGCCCAACACACGTGGCTATTTTCAGCCACTCGTAAGTCGCGGCGAAACACGGATGTAACCTCCGCACCATTCCGAACTGCGTGCGACCCAGACTCGAGTTTAGGTTCCAAACGTCCTGACACCCAGCAATATCTACCATATTCCTCTACAGCTGTTCACATAAGTAAACAAACGAATTCTGAAAGCTTGTGCTTCCTCAGCATTTTTCTCCAAATTTAGCGCTCTGAACCCAAGGCCGGCCTCAGTAGCGTAGTCGGCTAGGTGCCGGCCTGCGGTGCGAGAGAAGTCCTGGGTTCGAATCCCGGTTCGGACATGGTGTTGTCCCTTCACCTCACTTCACCATCATCGGCTCTTGAAGTCCTCGTTGTATAATGGCCATAAAACCCTCGCACCTCACCATAGGCGTAATTCGGGGGTGGCAATCGCCACCCCAAAATTTCGTTGATAGCGAGGACATAAAAGTATCTTTCTTAGATTAGGAATACAATTTTAATTGTGCACTTTCCAATACACGGTTTTTTAATTTAGTTAATGATATAGAAATAATCAATACAAAAGTGTATACGTAATTTTAATGGAAGCTGTTGATTTCCACCCCCGTTTTTTAAATTTAAATCTTTTATACTTGGTAATCCTTGCCATCCCAATCAAAATGCTCAAATTACGCCCATGCACCTCACCTAAACCCAAGGTCCAGTTTACCTATTTATAAAACCGACATTGGAGAGGACCGTGAAAGCCAACGTCATTCCGGGATTATCTATAATACTTATTTCTAGTATTGTACGTGATAATGCTATATTGTCAGAGCTCTGTTATGGTACAGAACATTCCAAATTATGGAACATTTGCACCTAAATATTGTTACAAGTTTGAGACATAAACTTTATTTGTGGGCAATTCCCATGAGTTCTTTTGGGATAGAGGTCTTATGATTAGAAATAAAAGAATTAAATTAAGTACTAGATTTAATAGCTCACAAAGCTACGAAATACACAAAACAGTAACCAACTATAACTCTCACAACACAATTAGTTATGCACACAATTACTACTGTGTCACAGACACGTTAATTAACTTTGACAATTAAAGCACAAAAAATGTCTACCATCAATTAATTAAACAGTACAAATCACAATAAAATTCAGTCATATATCCAATCAACAGTATTTCAAGTAGTGACAGTGTACAACCTTAATAGTCCGCCTTGGTGATGAATCGTCGTGTGCTGCGCAGCACCCCGAGTGCACCGCTGTCTTCACTCTTGAGGTCTTCGGTTCGACTCCCGTCGCGTGTACCTCCTTCTTCGCCCGTCAGCCCGCCGCAGCAGTCCTCTTGGTTCGTCCAACACTGCTCCGAAGGTAGCCGCCTGCCGCCTCACAGTAGACACTGACGTCACCAAGATGTCTTCACTAGTCTATCTCCACAACCATAGCACCTTCCGCTAGCACTACCAATAGCGAACTCCCTCAAATTTGTCGATTCAGCCCTTATATACCAGGCAAAACAGCAGGGGAATTACCGCATTACAGTGGTCTAAAATTAGATATTTCATCATGTTTTGGATGTGGTTTGAGTCACGTACGCCGCACAGTGGGCTGGATTCTCTAATCATGGTGCAAAAAATAAGAAATTCAAACATTTTCCTCCAGGCTCAATGACTATCTCATATTGTTGTAGTGGGTCTAGTGTGCACTTGTGCAATATATTTTAATATTTGAATGTTTTTTGTCCCCAGGGTGGCTAGCTGAATATGCCAGTTTTGAGAGCTCCCAACTGGTTGGGTTTGACGCTTACACATATGGCGTAATTGTGATGGCACGATTATCAGTACCGGCGATTCTTTGCTACATTTATAAACTTAATCAAATTCACTACAAACATATGTACTAGCGAATGCAATATTTTATTATCTGAGAAAAGCAGTAACATTTAAAACAGTCACTGTTTTAACACATTATTCAGCAATTAAACAGGGTTTTAAAACAAAGGCCACGAAACGTTTTGTGCCAGACTACAGCCCAAACATAGCTGTAACATGAGTCACCACAGTCACCTGCCCCTGCCTGCCATGTGAGGATACAGATAAGAAATACTGGTTGTCAGTGCGTTACCGGCACCCGGCATCGCCAGTCAGAGAGGATGGCCAGTGCTCCCGTCCTTACAAGTCATTGAAACAACGTTTCTAGTGCGGTCGTTTCAGTTCGCGTATTGATATATTACTTCTCAGAGTTGATGTTGGAGTATTAAACATAAGTGAATGAGTTTTGCAAACTATTTGAATTGGCATACCTACTTAGCACATTTAGAGGACTCCTGACCAGCAGCAACAACAGAACAGGGTTTCTTAAATGAAATGTTTGATTGAAAATTATGTTTCAAATCAAATTAATGTTTTACCATTGAGTGGCTTGATGCACGTGGCACTTTCTAGTAATGTAATAAGGTGACGGGTGTTATCGCTTTTACTGGCGGCTTGTGCTCCTGCTGATAGTAGCAGATCACGACGTCAACGTGTACCACAGTAGTTAACAAAAGAACATAGCCTATGTAGATAGGAATTGGTTAATCTTTCCAGTAATACCAAAACATGCCGACACGAAGGCAGTTAGGAGTGCTGATGCTTCACTAAAAAAACCATTCGAAAGTTTTTATCACAGTATTGTAAACGAATATAGGTTAACTGGATGTAACGAGTTGAAGAATGATATGCATACGTTCAAGACAGCAGCAGTTGTAGTACACTTCTGACAATGCTTGATGGAAAAGTGTTGTGTTCATTAACTAAAACAAGTACACTGCAGTGCCCCATCTGCAAACAGACAGCAAGAGGTTCATCTTCACGGACTCAGACCAAGCCTGCATTAGGATTTGGCATTTCACTTTCCATACTTACATTCGATTCTTGTAATTTGTGCTGGCTTTGTTTTATCTATCGACTGGATATGAACACTTACTGTTATAATTAAATACTAGCTTTACCTGTAGTCTCCATCCACCTTAGTTTCTGATTTTTGCTACATTAAAATTAAACCAGTGCTTTAGATGTTTCTCTCTGCTCAGGATCTTTAGTTATACCCTGATGCTTTGTTCAGCCAAGACTTCAACTTTTGTGTTTATTGGATCTATATATTTTTACCTAGCATTTCCACTCATCGTTTGCACCACCACTTTAAATTAGATTTTAAATGTTTACAAGCGTTGTGTGGGTTATTATGTTTCCCTGGCACCAGCGAGTTTATCCATACAAATGGTGTTCGCAGATCGAAATATTAGTGTTTGCTGCCCGCTGATTCGTCCTTAAGGAAATAAAATGTATCATAGAATAGATAATACATAGAATCCCTTGGCTACGTTCGGTAGTAACTAGAGTTATGTTACTGTAATGTTGTTTACAGGTTTGATTTATGTTTATAAAATTAGTTAATTTTGTCAATGAAATAAAATTGTGTTTAACCGAAAAGGTACGTGTACATATGGTCAAGTAATTTGTTCTGTTTATTTTTTTTGCATTGCAGTTTCTGAAATACAGGCACAACTCTATGCTTTCGTTGTTATCGGGAATGTATTTAAAACTAGAACGTAAAATGTAGTTAGGTAATGCGTAAGTTTGTATTAGTTAGTATATTTTTACAGGCAAAGGGGAAAAAAAATCCCCGGAGATGTGAACGATCCTGAAGTTCGGCATCAATAAGAGAAAGTGCTCAAGACTCTAAATAAGTTCATGTTTTTACAACCAGATCGCCCAAAACAAGGTTTTGGCTCTACCACAGATGGAACAGTGCTAGGAGATTCTTTGCTGACCCAACAACTGTAACAACAGCATCAAGAGCTACAGGTATAGACGAAGAGCTCTTAAGGACATTTTCTGTCCTATTGTTTTCTTTGTCTAGTAGGCATAACATTAACACTGACCAATTCGATACTTGCTGCAGAAATACACTATTTCTCTACAAAAAAATATATATATATATTACAGCTGGAACGAGATAACTCCAACTGTTCACAAAGTCTTGGAACGTGGTTCATTGATTATAATCAGTGCAGTCATACCAATTTGACAATTGTCTGAGGAAGCACAAGAATTGCGGAACAAAGACATAAGAAATTACCGTCAAATTTTTACCGGAAAATCCAGTAGAACACTGCATTTTCGCGACTTATTTTGCAGACTCTTAACTTTCATCAGATCCGGTGATATCGTTTGCTCGTAAGCTACCAAATAAAATTGTAGACAAATTCCCAGAGGAAATACACAACTACTTAAAATTAATTGTTTACTCTGAGGATCGTGAAAACGAAGTAGACTCTGAAATCTGTATTGACGCCAGTGACACATCTGAAGAGTCTGATGTTTAAATAAAATGTGGTTTTTCTGTAGTAGCTCAGCTAGTAGCTTATATTCTATACTTAAAATGCCATATTTACTGTAAAGTAGTTCCGTATGAATTATGTATTGCAATTTATGTATTTCAATGTTTGAATATTTTTATTTGGTCATATTCATAGATGTGTAATACACAATACAATATCTTCAAGTAAGTGTTTGTATATTTACAGTAAACTTGCAATATTTGTACAGCAAATCCGAGATTAGAAATTTTTATCATATATATGTTATACAACAGGCATATTACATTATTTATTTTAGTTGTCACAAATTTTTAGTACTATGTTAATCTATTTCAGCTTGCTAACATGCTCTGTTTCTTAAGAACATGTTTGCTATAATTATTTCACAGCCCGCTTTTTTTAACCAGTCACCAAGCAAAAATAAAAATTGTAAATTACGACACTTGTGTGTTTTCTCATTCTGTAACAGACGACTCAATTGTGTGTCAAATATCAGCTTGATATCACAAATACGAAAAGCAGGAGGATTTTTTGCACCATGATTAGAGAATCCAGCCCACTGTGCGCCGCTTCGCAGGGCAAAAACGCAGTTGGGACCGGTATCTATGACGTAGTTTCGGCAGGATTCCCACTGTGAGACACTCGGGCTTTGAGTCATGGGCCAGCCCTCAAGGTGTTTCGACACAGGCCCTATCCAGCCTGCCCTCAGAAACACAGCATGCAACAATATAATACATACGTAACAAATGAGTAAAATCACGTTCTGTTACTTTACTTTCATTATTCAGATCTTTTATCTAATTTTACACTGGTAAGAAGCAAACAAATCTATTAAGCCTCCATGCTTCACAGAGTTTGCACGTTGACTTAAAAGAGATTCCTAAGGCTGGGCTGGCCTAGAGTTTATCATCCACTTTTTCCTAATGTGAATATATTTCTGAACACGTATATTTGTTATAACACTTTTGAGGAAACATTGTTTTTCCTCGATACGAAAGTGTACTCCGAGCATCACTTTCTTCTTTGCGTGAACCAGTTATATAGAAATAGACCTACACCACGGTCGTAGAAGAACAGGTCTGTACACTCGCCTATCTAACAATGTATTTTGCTTGACCCCCTTGTTGTTTGGCTGTAGTTCGTCAAGTTACCGAGAATGTCGTACTATTTGGCGCTGTTTTCCGGAAGGTCGGATTCAAACTCCGTCCACTTTTTACCATTGTTAAGTTTATAAAGTAAATAAAGATTACTGGAGCCTTTTCTTAAATTTGTGAGCGAAGAAAGTATTTCAAATATTGATAAAAAAAATATGTTTTGAATTGTTTATCTTAGCGGAAAGGAAGTGGGCGGAGTTTAGTCCGACCGCCCTAACATCATCGCCAATAAAACACAATATTTACGGTAACTTGGTGAACTACAGCCAAACAACAAGGGGGTCAAGTTTCCAGGAAAGTGTCCAGACCTGTTCTTCTACGACCGTGTCCTACACTACCTCGGAACAAAGTTCTAATACGTAACTTTTAATGTACAATATTTAAGATTGCAAATTTACGTTTTTTAATTTAAAAAAAACTGTACAACTGGACAGTTTAAAATACGGAATGTTAAAACAAAAAAGTAAAACTCATTTTATCGAACTATCCAATTATTCTACAGCGTCAGAAAGGTAACTTTTTTTTGTTAACACCGATTAGTGGTATTAAATCAATTTTCCCGCAATGTCCCACTCATTATGTTACGTCTCACACTATATTTCATGTAAAGGATGTTTCTCAAATGAGTATAGATATAGTTGATGGTTAGTAAGAGATGCCTGTGCAAGTGTTTTGATGTGATGAACGTTAGATTGCAAACGCATCATCACCTTATTAAAAAACAGTTCATTTTTAAATTGCGTGTTGCACAATCTTTTAAAGAGAGTCGAGTGCACTTTCCGACCAATCCTGAATGTGAAACCCATGAATTAATAATGATGACGGATTATTACAACGCGCTGTTGGCAAATGCGTACGCAGTGTTGCCAAAACTATTATTTTAAAATTTTAATACCCTGAAGTGCAGCGTTTATGCTTTTGTACGCGAAACCGCTTAACTTATTTCAAGAAACGTTTGTCTACGAAAATAATACAGACTTGAAACTATGTTTCTATCATTTTAAAATTATAGGACGCTTATTAGAAGCATGGTTTTGGGGCCCCTCAAAACTGCTAAAAACGGTTTATTTAATTCTGCTGTAAGTACAAAAATACCGCTCGGATTCGTAAAACACAACAGTAGAAACATGTGATGGACTTGACTACAAACTTTCCGCAAATAAAACCGTAGGGTCGCCGCTTGAAGTCTTATATAAAAAGCTTAAAACGAAAGCACTGCACGCAAGTTTGGCACGCCGCGAATAGAGACGAAGCTGTTACTGTCGAGTGTGGCAAGTTGAACCTTATCGCTCACCTCTCTCCAGCCATCAAACCCGGGAAATAGCAACCTGTACATAGGCCTCTAAAAATCAACATTACAAAAGAAATACGTGATTGGTACTGCATATAATTCGACGTTTACAATCATTGCCTCGCTCTTCAGCTCACCATGTATTTGTGATCAGCGCCACAGAGTTCACAGTTTCACCAAAAGATGCCGTGAGGGAGCTTAGCGAATAAACGTTGTACTCAGTATGTCGCTCCGAAAATGAAAACTACATTAATTTTATCACACACGTAGAAATATCAGAATGCAATGTATGTTAAACAATTACAAATTTATGTAAATGTATAATACCGATATTCAGTGAAATGTTACGTTTTATGACTTCCAGACTTTGAATTTAAAATTACTTTTTTTTTTTACATCTCGTGCATGTTTTCATCTGCTGAACGGCTTTATTATAGCTGAGAGCATATGGGAAATGAATTTTAAGACGTTTGTGACTTTACTCCTGACAATGACATTTTTAATTAGTGGATGTGCTACAGAGCAAAGTACACACATTTATTTACGTTTATCGTAACTATAATCGGAAACATCATAGGCCTGTGGGCGTGGTTTATAACAAAACGAATAGCGCACTGTGCGTCACTACTTTATAATGGAAAAGCACAAAACAAAGCTTTAAAATGAAACGAATGGTTTTCTTAAATTAAGGAGTTATTCACGCAGATTTACAGTTTCCTGAATATTAATTTAGTCGTGTATAACATTCAAAACGTTATGGGACTTGAGATATGCGTGGGCCTACTTCACGTATAATACATTTATCAAGATATTATTCGCAAGCTTTTGCCAAAAAAAAATAATGTTTGTCACTGCAACAATATTACGTCTACATTTTGGCGCGATAAACTTTGTTTTGAATACAAAATAGTTGATATTTCATTTACGGATAATGCACGAACAATTCGGGAGGGGAGCGTACATAGTAAAGAGATGACGTGCACAGACCCATATTATATAGAAGTTACTTCACAGGTATTTATATTAACTTGTCGTTAATTGCTAGCTGTTACTGATTACTAGTATATTCAATGAGTAGATATTGTCAGTTACTTATATTTTTTTCGGAGTAATGTAATGAAGACATAAACTTTGTACAAGTAGGCCTATATGTAAATAAAACACGTGTAGGGTCTACATTTTCCAGGCAGCGGACAGATCCGCACTGGAAAAAATAGACATTAGGTAGAGCATTCAGAAATGCTCACTTTATTCCGAATCGCCTTTGCAGTGCACATATTTCAGGCAACTCGACACATAGCAACTAAAAAACTGTAACAGTAGTCACGCGTAAATACATATATCGGCAATAAGAGAGCATGGTACATAATTCCCGACTAAAATAATCAGTTTAAAATTGAAGGGTTTCTCAAAGCCAAATTGCAAAAAAAAAAAAAAAAAAAAAAAAAAAAAAAAAAAAAAAAAAAAAAAAAAAAAAAAAAATCATAGACAATTAATAGTTTTAGTAACGTTCTGAGCAAAAAATGTTCTCACGTTAACGTATTTCTAAAGAACAATCTCTGACGCCGAAATATCGTACATTTAATTGCGGCACAAGAGATCACAATTAAAAAATGCATACCTATAATTCTGGGTAAATGTTTATTCATAAGTTAGCAAATATCATTACACAGGATTGTTGTTTTGCAGTTTACCCATACTGACTTTCAAAAATGTGTAAATACAAATTGGAATTTAGGCATTTATTAACAAATATTATATTTTATTGATGTCTACCAGATGATATCATGAAACCCCTCCGAAATATATGTTTACGTACACCAGTCGGAATAAACGTCTATGCCGCATAGCCCAGCAATCCAATGATCATGCCCGAGAGATAATTCGTGGAATGTTACGATCGAACTGTTTATAAACACTGTAACTTCCGCATGTTGTCGCGCAAAAAAATTAAAAGCAATGCCATGGCCCAAATGTAACACACAGTTTTGTAATGTCTAGTCTGGAATCAGTGTTGAATACAGCAGGCGGAGCAGATCCACTGGGGAATAGATGAAGGGGGAGGGGGAAGGAAGGGGTGAAGGAAGGGGGAAGGAAGGGGAAGGGGGGGGGGGAGGGGGGAGAAGGGGGGGGAGGGGGGGGGGGGGGGGGGGGGGGGGGGGGGGGGGGGGGGGGGGGGGGGGGGGGGGGGGGGGGGGGGGGGGGGGGGGGGGGGGGGGGGGGGGGGGGGGGG
>PNEQ01100341.1:0-19570 GCA_003012365.1 Medauroidea extradentata | reverse complement strand
GACATGTATATAGCAACAAACGCGAAGTCAAGTGGTGTGCAGTGCAAAAGGCAGTTTAAAACAAATTTTTACAACTCACACAAATGGCTTACAGGATGTAAACAAAAATTAAAATTATTTTGTTGGCCGTGTTTAATGTTCACATCAGAGAAAGGAGTGTGGAATAAAAGTGGATTTAGCGACATGAATAATTTTCATACAGCCGCTCACAGACACGAACTGTCACAAACACATTTGTCTGCTGTATGTAAACTAAAGATGTTTGGGTTCAGGCGGGTTGATTTGGACTTAAATGAGCAGCTTTGCGCGGATGTTCGTAAACACAATGAAATTGTAGACAGAAACAGGGATGTTTTGTAACGTCTTATAGATGTGACTGTGTTTCTTGGGCGACAAGAACTTGCGTTCCGGGGTCACGATGAAAGAGAGGACTCTTCTAACCGAGGTAATTATGTGGAACTGGTGAATCTTTTGAGCAGTTACGACTCAGTGCTGTCCTCACATTTGGAAACCTCTAAAGTTTTTACAGGTTTGTCCATTACTATACAAAATGACATTATTGAAAGTGTTGCAGAGTTAATGTTGAGAGAAATTAAAGCGCAAATTAGTTCTACTCCTTTCGTGGCAATAATCTTGGATGAAACTACAGATACTGCAAATATTTCACAACTTTCTTCTGTTTTGCAGTATGTGACGAATGAGGGAACTGTTGAAGAAAGATTTCTCGGTTTTACTAACGTAACTACCCACAGAACAGCCGAGTCACTGGCAGATCATGTTTTTAAATTAGTTGACGAGTACGCTTGTGGCAATAAACTGGTGTCGCAGACATATGATGGGGCTGCTGTAATGTCCTGTCATTTAAATGGCCTGCCGAAGGGAGTCCGAGAGAAGTACAGCAGTGCTATATTCATACATTGCTGCGCACTTAGACTTAACCTCGTACTTTCGCAGTCGCTCAACAATATTAGAGACTGCAGGATATTTTTTAAAACGTTGAGTGGTTTCGCATCATTTTTTTCTCACTCTAGGAAACGCACTCGTGCTTTAGACACTTTCGTGTATAAACGTTTTCGTAAAGTTTGCCCAACAAGGTGGAATTACAATTCCCGTTTGGTTCACACGGTTTTCGAAAACAAAGCTTCACTAATAGATCTATTTAACAGCATAACAGAAAATCCTGATGAATGGGACAGTGAAACATATATTACATCTCGTGGTTTTTTAGCTGCACTAAAAGAGTTCAATTTTAATTTTCTGTTACATGTTTTTTCTGATATATTTTCAATTACAGATTCATTATTTCAGATCATTCAGACAGACATTTGACATTAGCTATTGCCTTCAAAAATTGAAAGAGACAGAATCAATTATTGCAAATAAGAGAGACTCTTTTAATATAATTTGGTCTGTATTTAAAGACAAGCCTCCAGCTTAAATACAAAGGAAATCAGAGGAACTTATTCCAGAGAATAGTTATAGAAAATTGTATTTTGAAATAATAGACAACATTTTGATGCAACTCTGTACTCGATTCGGCTCACTAGAAAACTTGAAGTTTCTCGCTCTTATGGACCCAAACAAAAACGAAGAAAATGCCAAAACTTTCCCCGAGGATGATTTTGCATCATTGAAATCATCTTACGGCAATCACTTCCACATTCCTCGTCTTAGAAGCGAATTAGTTGCAAAATTTAATTTGTAAGAGTTCAGGTCAAAATCAGTATTCGAGATAATGGAATTACTGAAACAATCAGAATTTGATGTAGATGGCTTTCCTGAGTTGTACAAACTGAGTTCTTTAACAGCTACAATTCCGGCAACAAGTGCATCTGTTGAGCGCTCATTCTCTTCACTTAAAAGAATCAAGACATACGTTAGAAACTCTCAAAAACAAGATAGGTTGTCAAATCTTGGACTACTTTTAATCGAAAAAAATTTCCTCCTTGCTTTGAAACAAAATAAGTCTTCCTACAGTGATGTTATAGACATTTTTGTTCGTAAAGCAAGAAGAATTGAACTGACGTACAAGTAAGCACATAAACAAACTGAAATGAGATGGTGAGCTACAATTATTTTTTTTTATTTAAGTTTTTTTTAAGAAGTTAAAAGTTTCACTGTTAACATTTTGACTGTGTATACAGTAACATGGTTCTCGATTTGTATATTACAATAAGCTAGTAGGAACTACAGACTTTTTATAATTACTTTCTGTTCAGCTTATGATAATTGTTATTTTGTAAATTCTTAATACAAACTTGTCCATTGTTTCATACTAAGGTATTACCTGTAAATAGTCGTAGTTTATTGTGTAAATAATGTCAGTGGAGTATGATAAATAATAAAGGTGTACATAATTAGAGCCCTGAGAATATCGCATAAATTTTGCTTTTGAAATCGTAACAACTAACGAAACCATTTTTAAAATAAAACATTGTATTTCATTGTTCAGAAGACCTCAAAATCAACATTTAAACAATGAAGTATTAAAATTTTCCCGGGGGAGAGCCCCCCGGACCCCCCGGAATCACCACCACTTGGTTCCCCTACTTTCAAATTCACCCTTCGCCACTGATGCCTACAATCATAAGTTTAATGCAATTCTTTTATAATAATATTGTAATATTCATAGTTAATATTTGTTCATTAATGTGAATAGTTTCTAACTATGTACCAATTGTAAACCAGCCTGAGGCTGAATTTGTACGTTATAAAATAAAATATAATTGTGTTGTATGAATGAGAAACGAGTATTAAAGAGAGCTGTGCGCAAAGCTACAAACGTCTTTTAATTAACAGGTTATGGGCCCAGAGTTACGGAAAAGCTGGTGTAAGAATTAGGTGAACTCAAATAGTAGGCTAGTGTGATTGCATGTAAACATTGTGGACTGGCAAAATGGCAGAAAAGTTGGACTTGGGAACTATTAATAAATTTGATGGGAAAAATTATCCTCAATGGAAATTTCAAGTTACCTGTGCACTTAAAGCTAAAGGCTTGTATAACATTGCGATTGGAAAAATGGTAAAGCCTGAGGACGAGAAAGAGTTGGAGAAGTGGACTATGAGTGATGCAAATGCTATGTTTGTACTAACCTCAGCCATGGATTTTTTGCAAATAACATTAGTTGAAAACTGTGAAATGTCACTTCAGATACTTGAAAAACTCGACTCTGTGTACCAACAGGAGTCAAAATTCAGTCGCATGGCATTATTAGAACAATTTCTCAAATTGAAGATGGAGGGAAATGAAGGGGTGGTCAAGTACATTACACGAGTGGAAAATTTGGCCAAGATAATCAAGAAATCGGGAGAAAGCATGACTGACACTGCTGTCATCACAAAAATTCTGAGTTCGTTACCAGAAAAGTACCGAAACTTTCGGCAGGCGTGGTTGTCAACAGAGGTAAGTAGGCAGACCATTCATAACCTCACAGCTAGATTGTTAGCTGAAGAGAGAACTCTGACGGCATGTGAGGATCGCGAGTCTGCTTTCACAGTGTCCAGATATAGAACTGTATTGTTTGTTACAATTGTAAGGAAGAAGGTCACATAGCAAGAGAGTGCAAGCAGCCAACGTCAGGCAAGCAACCTTACAGAAACAGAGACTTTACTAGTGAAAGAACAACATTTGTAGTTAGTCGTCCAGTGCAGAAAATTCTCAGTGATATAGTTAGGTGGACAATGGACAGTGGTGCATCATGTCATATGACATATCTGAGGGACAGTTTGTATGATTTCGTAGAAGTAAGTGAAACAGTAGTTCTGGGAAACAACATTAGCTTGGCAGTTAAAGGTAGAAGCACAGTGAAGATTAACCGACTCCTAAATAATGTTTGGGTTGAAGTTACCATAAATGATGTTATGTTTGTTCCAGAGCCAAGACGAAACTCGTTTTCCGAAGGTCAGCTCACGAAAAAGGGGATGATGGTAATAAAAGATGGATAGAATGCTAAAGTTTATGAAAATGGAAAATTGACTGCTGTTGGCGTAAGAGAAGTACACCATGCTTTTCCAGACTTCCAGGAGGAGGGTGAGCGAAGTCGAAGTAAATGTGACGGAGCAAAGTTTTAAGACTTGGCATGAACGATTAGGTCACATAAATAGTAAACACCTCACTGCTGTACCTGATCTAGTCAGTGGTGTCAAACTGGATCCACCAAAGGATTTCTTTTGTGAAGGGTGTGTTTATGGCAAACAACATAAGTTACCATTTAAGCTTGTTTTGGAAAGGGCGAAGGGACCAGGTGAGTTAATTCACTGTGATGTGTGTGGGCCTGTGCCTGAACAATCTGTTAGAGGGTGTAGGTATTTGCCCTATCTAAGGATGACTACTCCTGCTTTAAGTTTGTAACATTCCTTAAGCATAAAAGTGAAGTACTGAGCAATTTTGTAGAAGTGGTGAATATTTGCAAGACTAAGTTTGGCAAATGTGTGCACAGACTGCGAGTCGACAATGGAAGCGAGTTTATTAACAGCCAGTTCAAGGAATATTTGTGTTTACAAGGGATAGTGAAGGAAACAACTTCTCCTTACTCACCTGAACAACATGGACAAGCAGAGAGAGAGAACCGAACTGTTATGGAGAGTGCGAGGTCCATGCTGTATTCAAAAGACATCCCGCTGTACTTGTGGGCAGAAGCTGTTAATACTGCAGTTTATCTGCTAAACAGAGTACCCAACTCAGTGACAAGAGACTTAACTCCGTACAAAATGTGGACTGGCAGGAAACCATCATTATTGCACACAAGGGTGTTTGGCAGCGAGGCATTTGCACTAGTCCCTGAAACGAAGTTGAAAAAATTGTCAGAAAAAGGAAGAAAACTGATGTTTGTTGGGTATGAAGGCGATTCAAACAACTATAGGCTATTTGATCCACAGACTCAAAAAGTTACTGTATCACGAAATGTGATTTTCAGGGAAGATGCTCAGGTTGGAGTGGTGAGGGAAAATACTGCAAGAGTGTCAACAGAGCCGGAAGAAAGAATTGTGAGTGTCCAACCTGGGAAAACTGATTGTAGAAGTGATGATGAAGATGAGTTCCTTGGTTTTGAATCAGTTGCATTAGAAGATAAGACAGAGAGTGCGAAATTGAGGACTCACATCAACAAAGGCATAAGAGCCAGAGAACGAGAAAACTGCCTAGCAAGTTGGAAGATTTTCAGCTGAATTTTGTAGAAGCCTTGTCAGTTGGACAGTTTCTATCATCCTGCCCCCCTAGATCATTTCAGGAGGCGAAATCTAACGGTTGGGAGGAAGCAATCCAAGATGAAATAAATGCACTTGTGGAAAATAAGACGTGGGAGATTGTACCACTTCCTAAGAACGTGAAAGTACTAGATAGCAAGTGGATTTTCACGAGAAAGAAGTAAATGGCACAGTTGTGAAGAAAGCGAGGTCAGTGGCACGCGGGTGTTTGCAAAATGTGACAGAAGACTTGCATGCCCCAGTAGCGAGAATGTCGACCATTAGAATTCTCCTCTCTTTAGTGGTCGAGAGAAACTTGAAGACTTTGCAATTAGACGTGAAATCAGCCTTCTTGAACGGCTATCTCAAGGATCCAGTGTACATGTATATTCCGGAAGGAGTGGTCCCAAATTGTGGTGTGGCCACAGCAAGTGGTGTCCCAGGAAACTCTGTAGATGATGTCCCAGGAAGTGTCAGTGTCAGCCCAGATGATGACATGGTAAGGAAAACTGAAGGTGATGTCCCAAGCAGCGGCAATATCATCCCGGAAGGTGACATCGTAAGGAAGACTGGTGCTGTGTCAAAGTGTAATTTGAACAAGAAAGAGGTAACTGTGTGTAAGATATTAAAATCCTTGTATGGTCTAAAAGAGTCACCTAAAAGATGGAATGAGAGCTTTAATAAGTGCCTAGTTGACCTAGGATTTAGTAGATCTACTGTTGACCCATGCTTGTACTTCAACAGTACATCATTTATCCTAATCTATATTGATGATGTAATTGTAGTGTCTGATGATGTTGGGGTGTTGAATAGTGTTAAAACTGAATTGATGAGGTCTTTTAAAATGAAAGAATTTAACAACAGTAAACAGATAACATTCCTAGGAATTGAGTTGACAGTGTCTGACAACGAAATAATACTTATTCAGACCCAGTTAATAGACAAGGTTTTGAGTCAATTTTTCATGTCAGATTGTAAACCTCAGTTTGTTCCAATTGAACCAGGCATATCTGTTAGTGCTGGTAATACAGATGAGAGGTGTAGGGCACCCTACAGAGAATTTCTGGGAAGTCTGATGTACCTCATGGTTGGGAGCAGACCTGATTTGTGTTTTGCAGTAACATATTTCTCTAAATTCCAAACCTGCTACACAGAAACACTTTGGAAACATCTAAAAGGGGTGTTGAGGTATGTTAGTGGTACCAGGAATTTTGGGTTGGTGATCTCAAAGAAGGAATCTGTCCTGAGACATCTATGTGCCTACGTAGACTCAGATTTTGAAAATGACGGGGAGGATCGAAAGAGTGTGACTGGATATTGTTTGTGTTTGTTTGGAAATTGTGTATTGTGGAGGTCAAAGAAGCAAAGTACTGTAAGTATTAGTAGTAGTGAGACTGAATATGTGGCTGTTTCAGAATGCGTCAAAGACTGCAAATATGTTTTTCAGTTACTGGAGGAAGACCTTCAACACTAGCTTTAAACCAGTAGTGGTATTTGAGGACAATCAGTCTGCAATAAAAATGATTAACACATTGGAGACCAAAGTGTCTCGCCATATAGAGAATAACTATCACTTCATTAGGGAGTAGGTTGCAGCTGGAAATATACGACTGGTGTATGTTAGCACTGAGGAACAGGTTGCAGACCTGTTTACTAAAAACTTGGGTAGGATAAAGTTTGAAAAATTTAGAAGCATGCTTGGTGTAGTAGAACTACAGAATTGAAGGGGTGTGTAGAAGACAATTCTGTGAGGTTGGCAGAGGGAGAGACGTGACGAGGATGTTGGTGAAAGAGAGGTGTGGGCAAAAGAGATCTGTAATAAAGTCATTGTGTTGTAATGAATGAGAAACGAGTATTAAAGAGAGCTGTGTGCAAAGTTACAAACATCTTTTAACTAACACATTTAGATCCCTTAAAGGACATAACAGGAAAAATGTATTGAGAAGCACATTTTAAGTAAATATTTTCATGCTGGTGACGATTGGCACAATGGCCAGAGCTTTTTGCCTCCCACCAATGTGATCCGTGTTCGACACCCGGCAGGGTCGGTTCCCGATTTTTTTGCATGTGTGAAATGTGGTAGGCGTTTCCGTTGTCAGGCAAAATTTTTCTTCTTTAGAAACTCCCACTTCCCCGGCACTTCTCGTTTCGTCACTTTTCAGTTGTGGGCTTCATTTCATGTAATCTATCAGGGTTCAGCATACAAACATCTATGAGCCCCCAGTTTAGGTGTCAACGGTGTGATGTTCTGCCATTGAATACCGTTTCCACATGTTATTTTAGGGGAACTATGCAAGACTGTCTTGGATTTTCAATATCTTCCATGTTACAAGTCTTCAAGAAGGCTAACTACCCACTTTTGTGACCTTTCGTACCCTAAATATTATTCTCCTACTCATTTTACAGTGTTAGTATAAATTACCTTAACATTGTCTTAAATTTCTTAGGATATATTACGTATTATGCTATTTATTATTTTCGAGCAAATATCAGAAAATATTTATTATCTAGCGTGACGCATGCTAGCAGTGTCTTGAGCTGTGAAGCTGTCGCCTCATCCTGCCCATCCATAATCCCGCACCCATTGTTAATCCTTTCTACCTTTATTACTCCCGCACACGTCAGTGCACTCTAACCTGACTCCAAAAATCTAATATAAAGCCTACATAACCCATCCTTAGTTATCCTTCGGTCACAAAAACCCCGGGCAAGGATAATCTAACGTATTTTTCTACGAGACGTTTTGCCACCTGTAGACACGCCACCCGCAGCACAGAGACCACAGAGAAGCGAAGGACCACCCCCTCGCACCCGAGCCGTCTCTTCATTAGGCGAGCGGCCGGCCAATCACCACAGACCGCCCCGAGAAGGATATGAAAGAGGGAGCACGAGCCACCGAAGGCAGTCGCATTCTACTTGCCACTCAGTTGAGTTGCCAAGAGCAGTTCGTCTCCTGCTTTCACTGAAAGGTTCAGCTGCGGTAGATTTCACTACCCTCATTACTGCCATTTAAGCTACAGCTCCAGGCCCCGAAGACCAGCGACCGCCGGATCCCTTCCAGAAGCGCCCATCACAACCGTGAAAGCCTTCTACGCCAGCTGTCCAGCTTTGCCAACCAAGAGCCGCTTTCCCAGGCGTTGTCACCTGCATCAAGGACTCTCCTCACCGAAGCTAGTACTCTTCGGTTCCTTCCTACACGCCCTTCAGGTTTTTTAGGCACAGGGTGTTTCAGTTTCCATTGTTGGTGTATGCCAATAAACAACGCAGCACATCATTCCTTTATTTTCTTCAATCACCATACCTTTCCATTGTTGACAAACCCATCCACCTGCCAGACACCTGGGACCCCTGCATCCCATAGGATCGCAATGGGAGTTGAGATCGGGTCGTCTTAATCATTCTACGACTGAAAGGAGGCGTAAGCCGCGCGCCTTTCAGATTTTCTACATACGCTCTCTGGAGGTAGCACGAATACATTGTGCCTTTTCCGAGTGGTGTCGGGTCTTGTCTTGACTGGGTGAGGTGAAAAGGCATAGGGACGTGCTGAGGCGCACTTCTAGCGCTCCTCTACAAGTCCGCCTGCCCAGCGCCAACAATAGTGCCGCCGCCTTAAGGCTTTTCATGCCACGACAGGCGATCCTACGGGATACCAGTCTCCAACAATCAGCTAGCCGTATCACTCCATCTTCACAGTCAGGCTATGCCTAAGAGGTCAGGTAGGAAGTTGAGGGCCAGACAGGAGTTTGCCAAGTTAGTACAGAAGGCACTGGAGGTTAGGGATCCTGAGACAGGGGTGTATTGGATCCAGAGGGAGGTTTCTGCCGCCGCTCGACGAGGCACACCACTCAACGGCCACGTCATTGTCCGGCTGGCATTACAGTCCCCTGGTGGATCAGCCTTCCTTAGTACCCCCTCCTCCACACCGGTTTCCATCTCAACCCCATCCTCGCCTTGTGGACCCCCATCCGACGCAACTCCTAACCCAGGCACTTCCCTGCTATCCTGTCCGGGGTATCAGCGCCCCATTGTTGCCACTTCTTCCCTTCCACCTTCGGCTACACCTACTGTGGAAGAGCAACCTCCAGTGCAGCGCTAGTTTCCCTCGCTGTAATAGCTTTTACGAGGTGGGGAGAGTCCAACGAGGAAGACGGCGGTCGATGCTTTGGGAGTGCATCCTGGGAGTGGAGCATGCCTCCACCTAGCCATCACGCCCTCGCCGACAGACTACCAGCACCAAGAGGTTTTGGCTCACCAATGTGTCTTTCACCGCCGAAACCACGTCAAGCTGTACAATGCAAAAATTATATAAAGTAATGTAAAAAAAGTGATACGCCTTTTTGAAAACTTGTAGAGGGAAATTGCTGCAAATCAAAGCCTGCAGTGGGCCATCGCCCTTACATATTTTTTTAAAATTATTTATGAGTGAACTCTAATGAATAAATTCTAGCACTTTATCCAATTTTTTTCGATGAAGTCGTAAAAAGGCATTTACATAAAAATGAAACGTCGACTACACGGGAGTGTGACGTGCGTAGAAAATTTTTCATTCTGCAAAAATGAAATATGCCATGTTATCATGCACTTCTTTTCTTACAGCTTAAATATTCTTTTTATGTTGGCTAGATTGTTGTTATGAGAAACTTATTAATTCCCTGGTTTACAATAAAATTATAAGTGAATTGAAAATAAACACAGTGTCTCTGTTTCTTGATCATTGGTATTTGCAATTCAATTCTATGACGTTGGCCATTCTATTCATGGAATATGGGCTCTTATAAGAAAGGATATTTTTTTTTTTGTTTTTTAAACATGACTAAGTTAAGTTTGTTGACCTGAATTTATCCTTACCAGCTTTGTTCTGTGTTCGTAATGATAAATCACAAGTTCTACAGAAAATCAAAAAACAAATGGATGGTAAGACTGTTGTAATTAACTTCGTAAAGGATATTCAGTTTTTTAACTATTTGACAATATACTTGAGAGTGACTTAAAAGAATGCAAAAATGTGAGTGAAACAAAGTCCGTTACACCATACGATTATTTTTTGTGAAATTGTGTAGAGTAAGAAATAAATTTTGTAATGTTTATGCCAAATACTGCTTCTACATATTGTGGTGTCTGTGAGTTGTAATTGGTTGTAAAGAAAACAGTATTATTACTGTTATACTAATTTCACATTTCCGTAAATTTTTTAAATTATATTTTAAAAAATTTTTTTTCTTTGCATTTGCAGGCAATATGCAGCTCAGATATTTCCATGATATTTTAGTACGGAGTACTTTTGCATCACATTCCTAGGTCGTTGAGTAGCACGTTCGCTTCCTGGTTTCAACTACACAGCCGATATACTGTCACTCACCCCTCCTCCCTCTTCATGACATTTGGCCAGCAACAATTTTCGTATATTATATGTGTATCACTATCATACTTTCATTAACGAGTAAACTTTGAGTACAAAGCGTGAAATCAGGAAATAATATGACATACTGTTTACATATTTTAAATATAAATTTAATTAAACAGTTCAGTATTTTATACCACTATAATTGGCGCTGCTTACAGCTTAAATTTAAATACATGAAATATCAATATCAGTCCACAACATTTCAGAAACTGTAACAAGTTTTCAGATTACGTAAACTTATTTCCTCGCATTTGTATGTCACCAATGTTTCAAAACAACAACACATTTTTTTTAATGTGACAATTGTTTTGATCGGTTGACTTTATTCGACAAATTTGCTTTGTAATAGTTAAACACAAGGAAAACATTATCATACTACCTACATGCATTTAAATTAAAAATAATGTTTGTACTGGATACTAGAGTTTATTGTGTTTACACTGGGTGACCTTATTTTTAATACATAGGATATTTCCTCACATCATGTACCACAATAAGTCGAAATGCATGTAAAATATTTCACGGGTGAGCTATCTCCTTTACCAGGCTCACAGAAAAAAATGTGTGGATACACACACACACACACACACACACTCCCCGTCCGTTTGAATTAAATCTATCACAATCGCCTTTTCAGAACTAATTCTAATTACGGTGATATTTAGTTATATCTCTATAACCTTTAAATGCCCTTAAACGCCTTTGTTTCTTTATATAAATGTTACACACACAATTTCAAGTTATTAGTATTTTATTTTGATAAATTTAAGATGGAGGTATTTCTTTATTATTTTCCTTGGTGATAAATAATTTCCTGAAGGCCCTATTGATTCTAGTAATTTGATTTGTTTTATATAAAACCTATTTGTTTGATTAAATTTTCCAGTGCTCCAATGCAGTCATGCGGAACTTCGGAAGTTTATTTGAAAAGAGTGCCACATACACTGCATAAAATCTTATGTTACTCATACGAGTTCTTAAATGGCAAACTAATCATTCCGTTTAGTAAGTAACTCTTTTCAAACAATGTAGTCATGAGAATTGGCAAGGGCCTGTAAATAAGTGTAGCGTCCTGCGTTATGCATTGTTGGCCAATATTTATATAGAACAGTCTAGTTGTTTACAGATGAATCACAGACGTCCAGAAGTAGTGCACAAGGTCTGTCATTGGCCCAGTCAAATAGGGACTCAACAGTAACGAAATCAAAGCATAAGAAATGAATACATTACATTGAAGCCTAACAGTCAACTTTTCCCGCGATGAATTACCTTCTCTTTCCGAGACAAATTCTGAAAAACACATATCGGATGGATTTTATGTGAATTAGTACAAAATTAGAATGTTTTACGGGAAAATCTATGCAGTTTACTTATTGATATGAAATATTTAGCTGTAAAGTGCCCTGTTATCAATTTTTTTTTTCATTATTTAATATTTTTCCAGGGACAAATTCCGGAAAGAGAAGAAGTTGTAAGCGGATTTTCGTGAATTTTGGATATCTTATGGAAAATGTTATGCTCTTAAATTTTTCTCTCTACAAGTTTTCTCGTAAGATGCACCGTTTTCGACTCATTAATTTTTTCTGCATTTTTTCAGGACAAATTTCGGAAAAAAAGTACATACCGGAAGGTGGATTTTGAATATGTTATTCTACAAATTTTTCTGCAAATTTAGACGTAAAAAACCCTTTCTTGCAATTTGTCCATAAATTGATTCCTTTTTCTCGTATCTTTCTTGGACTAGAAACCGACCCCTCTGGCTAACGGTACCCAAGGGTGGGTGGCGTGACGTCACAAGATCAGTCCGCGCTGTCTTGCCTGTGCCTGGCGAATGGAGCATAGAGCAAAATAACACAGTCAGTTTGTCATGTTTTTTTTTTCCTCTTTGAGATCTGGCCCAGCTCTATATATTAACAAGTTAGTACACATTAATTTTTTTAGAAATTATTATTTTTTATGTATTGAGAGCTATGAATTGACTGTTAATATAGCCTACTGTGTTTGCCTAGCCTGATAAGGCTAGCTCATTCAAAATTTCTCACAACGTCTGCGTTAATTTTTCATTGCCTCAATTATTTTCTGAAAATTCTTTTCTACCGTCCATGATAGCATAATCATACATGAAAGGTTAAACGTGCTCACCACCACATGCAATTAGTATCAGTACTTAGTTACAAAATTTGCAGCAAGAAGTTTTATATCTTAAAAATAAGGCAAATGCACTACAGTAAGAATTTAATGACAAAGATGCAGCAGAAGGAAATGAAAACTAAATGTGCGCAGTTAATGCAAAAGTTGTTGAATTTAAAAATTAATCATAAACGTCCTAATGCCATTAAGACTCAGGTACATAAAATCTTTGAAACTGTTTTTACAGTTCAGCAAATAGAATGACTTCTGAAAAAAGGGTAAGCAAGATGGAAAGACAGTGACATTGCAGCAACAATCACATTGCGTTCAGTTTCCCGGAAAGTGTATATTTACTTTTGAAACAGTTGGAATTTCGTTACCTGGATTGTTTACTCTGAGGAAATGTAAAAGGAACTTGTGCCAACCTGATTTGAAAAAGAAAAAAATCGAAAATGATTAGTTTACTGAAAAATTTGACTGTTTTCTCGTTCAATGAAATTAATATCTGCTCTCGACTTTGCTACGACAAGCAGAAGATCGAACGTTAGGACCTTACCAAATGGTATAAGTAGCAATGGCCAGAAAAGTGTATGTCAAAAAGCAAAATATGCCAACGTAGTTATTTTCTCACCATATTGTTATGTCCCAGTGCTATGCCCTGGGGCAAACACTTATCCCCGCACATAGGGAATGTGCCAATGGTTGTGACGTCACTGCGGACCTGGCTATATAGGCGCGGCCTCTCAGAAGGGAGAGTCGAGTGTCGTCATCGCCGGGTCGCGGGGTGGACAAGAGAAGCAGTACCACGGATGCCACCATCGCTCCCTAGCGAGGTCGGGCCAGTGGCATAAGAAACATCGAGAGCGGGCCTAGGTTCGAAGGAGCATCGAAGGCGCTTCGCCGATCGAGACGTTTAAAGAGAAACAGCGGTGAGTGCCCAGACTTAGAATTGAATAACCCCCCCCCCCCCCAAATCCCCTGGTAGGACTGGCCATTTAGGGCCTACTAGGTAAAGGAGGGCTCAAGCGATTGTATGTAGATATTGTGTGCACTAAGCAGAAATAAATAAAGCTGCCAGTATTAGTAAGTTGAGCCTACCGTATTTGAGTTACATGAAACCCCTACCAACTGTGCAACCCCTTACAGGTCTGCTAGGAGAGTAACCAACGACAGGGTAAGTTTGAACAGCTGAAGGAACCCGGAGGACAAAAGTAAAGGAGTTAGTTGTAACACTGGTGGAGGAGCCGGTTCGATTCCGGGTCCCCTGAGCAAGAGAAAACCAGAATATATAATTATAGAGAGAAAAAAAAAACAATCAGTTTGAGTCCAAGCGCCCAGACGGTCCACGTATTTAATAATAACGATTGTGGTTCTCCATCCTTCCCCCTTTAAGACATTATAGTACCCCCACCCTCCCTACCATGTTAGTGAGTAATTGCATGATGCATTAGGTGATTGGACTTAGAGGGTGCTATAGTTAGCAGTAAGTAGAGTGTTGTACTAGTAATAGTGTAGAGTTGCAAATTGTAACTCCAGTGCACGGCAGAAAGTCACGGTCATTAACGCAGGCAGTAAGAAACACGACGACGAGTTGTACATGAGCAGCGAAAAGAAAAAGTTTTGTCGCCCCAGCAAAAAAACTGTTTAAGGCAGCAGCTATAGACCTCTCTGATGTACAGTGAGAACTTGCTTCCAGGGCCGCAGATCCTATTCAAAATTTCAATAAGCTCATATATAGAGTCGATAGGCTATTGGAAGAGAATCTTAATATACTAAACTAAATAAATGGCAGTAGTACTAGGATAACTAGGAGTTTAGTATCAAAAATCGTAGAAAAAGGGTTAGTTGCCAACCAGCAGGAAAAAGTCGAGTACGACGATATAGGAGGACCCTTTGATAATCTAGACGACACAGTAAAGTCCGTAGAAGAAAATTGTGACACACGGGATATAATGTATGAAAACACGGTGGTCGGAGTAGGAGTAAACACGAGTAACAACAGTCTGGTGGACCAGGAACAAGTCAGCGTGGTTGTCCACCAAACAGAGCAAATTCCGGTGTTTTCAGGGAATCCCACCGAGGACGTTGACGAATTTTTGGAAAATTGCACGGCAGCTAACGAAATTAGTGAGTGGAGTGAACTAGAAAGGTGTAGGAGACTGAAATTTTATTTAAGAGATAGAGCAAAAAGATGTTTGGAAAGTTTGGGGCAGGAGACGCAACCAAATATTGTAACATGGCCAGAGGCAGTGAATATATTAAGGAAAACTTTTACGCCAAAAGATAAGTTAGTAAAATGTAGAGAACTCTTGCACACAAAACGACAAAAGGTAGGTGAATGTTGTATGTCGCATTTGGAGGACATGTGCTACTATAAACAGAAATACAACCCTAACATGAGAGAAAGTGAATTTCTAGAAATAGTTTGGAAATCCCTGCTGCCATCCATTGCAGATAAAATCATAGGGTTGGAAAATGAAACCTTCGAACAGCTCAAAAGAAATGTAAGCAGAGTCGAATTAGGTATCAGGCGGTACACTCAGTATGTGCAGGCGGGACAAGTGAACCACTGGCAGAATAGGTTAGAGAAGGAAATTGACAAAATTAAAGAGGAGCTAGGGAAAATTACACTGCAAGGAAAAGACGAAGCAAATAACGCTAAGCCTAGTTACAATAGAAACTACGTTGACAGTCGGAGAAGCAATAATACTCATTTCAGGGGGGCAAAAGCTTACAGCCAGTATAGAGGTAACGACTTCCAAAACAAGGGGGACAGAATAGCTTATGCTCATGACAGAAATAATTCCCAGTCAGTAGTCATTATAGAGCGAAGATCTGGAAATAACAGGGGAACACTCAGTAAAGTAGGAAGTCAGAACGAAAACAATAAATATGAAAATTACAGAGAACAGTCCAGAGCAAACCATAACCAAGTTTCCAGGCACGATTGCGGTAGAATAAGAAGTTATATGAACAATGGAAGTTATAAGTCAAAAAACTAGGTGACGAGGGGGTATGGGGTGCGACCACTGTCGAATATAGAACATACACGCATAGCGAGGATGAAATGTCAAATAGTAGCGCGAATAGCGAATACTATGGAAACAATGAGTCAGAAATAGAGGTTACCAGTAGTAGTGATGAATCATATTACAGTGGTACAGAACAGGGAGCCGAAACCAGAACTATAAGCAGCAAGGCCGATCACAGTAACTCCGAACAGGATTCTGGCGGCTTTTCGTCTGACCACGAATCAGAAAATAGCGAATCAGGTCATAAGGATATGTATGCTAAGACGCAATGTTCACAATCACATAGGCTACAACATAAGAAAGGGGGAAGAGACGAGAGACACAGAAAGAAAATCATGCTGTGATTATAAAATCCATGAAAGTGTAATGCAAAAGCATAATAGCAACATGCACAATAGTACCGATTAGACTGAAAAATGTGTTGGAATTTTTATTTATTGTATTTACATGTTTCAAAGTATAGTTGCAAATATGGTATGAAAATAATAACTATGCAAACTGTTACTTACATTGTAAAATAATATCAAATATGTTCAATTTATAAGCTACGAAACTGTTGTTGTTTGGTAACCTTACTCATAGTTACCAAGCGTGATGAAACTATATTGTGCGTCTCTATCCTTCAGCCGGAAGGAGTTCCTCCTGCCCCTCTGCTACTGAGAAACAGTTCTACTCAAGATGGTGACGCGGTAAGTGGTGTGTAAGGAGCATATATAGCTCCTTGCTTGTTCGATAGTTCTAGTGTGGATCTATTCAGAATTCTCGTTACATTTTGGTCCTCCGGGCCGGATATCAATACCCGTGTTTAGTTGAGTACATTTTCGTTCGTTAGCATGCGGTGTGCAATTAAAATTCGGTTGCCACGTGTGTGAAGGAATTACCGCGCTACTCTCAATCCATTTGCCACGCCGAAAAAATGAGATTTTGTGCTTCTATCATCATTATTTATGAAGAAATCTGCAAGTCATAGTGAACATCGCGTCGAAAGTGCGAAGGTGTTATTTTCTTGTGTCGTTGATTGTCCTGTTCTTGGCACGTGGGTGAGTAGTATCATTATCGGCGTTCTTATATGGACGTGTTTTGTTTTGTTGTTCAATCTTGCCAATGGTTCCGCTGTTCTTTCATTTACCGTCGGATAGGCTGACATGTACAAATGTTGGGGTGTCTGAATTGCCTAGGTTTGTTCCGATAGTTAGCTTGGTGGATATTTTTGGTTGTTTTCACTTACGGCATCCCTCGTGTTTTGTGTGTGGAATTTGTTGAAGTATCCATTATGGGTTTCCATATATTTTTGTTAAAGTGGAAACTTCAAGAAAATAAACTGAACCACATAGTCAGTAGGGTACAAGTGTTGGTTAAAGCTCTCGCGGTTACGGTTGAAGTGGTGCATGAAGTAAGTGTATTCAGTGCACAACTGGACGTCATTGAAGCTGCAGTGGATGCCTTGTGCAACGAATTGCTGTGTACTGAGCCTCTACCAGAGTTTGATGAAACAGTGCTGACTTCCAAGCATGAGGGCCTTTTTGCAAAGTCGTCAGACACTCGAAGTATGATAACCTCATTTTTGGCTGAGCATGTAGTACAAATTTCTTCAAGACCTTCTGGGGCTGCTCCATCTACAAATGTGCGTTTGCCAAAGATTAATCTACTCACATTCTCAGGTCAGTGGGAGGAGTGGCCTCTGTTTTCCCAATTGTACCAGGCTACAATTCATGACAATCAGGAATTGGCTGTTGTCAAGAAATTTCAGTATCTGTTGGGTTGCTTAACAGGAGATGCATTACAACTGGTAAAGAATCTGCCGATTACAGTTGAAAATTATGTAGTAGCTTGGGACCTCCTCACTTCCCAGTACCAGAACACGAGTTGACAATCTTGTATATAAATAGAATTCTAGATTTGCCTGTGATTAATTCGGCTAAACCTAAGTCAGTCAGAAGTTTCGTCAACACATTCAGAGAAAATACCAGTGCCCTGGAAGGCTTAGGCCATAATGTTGTTGAAAGTAACCCTGTACTAATGACAGTGCTGATGCGCAAGTTAGATGTAGGCATGCGCCTGAAATTCGAAAATTCACGATCTGACCCCTCTGACACATTTCCTCAAATGTCTGAACTCCTAGAATTTCTTCAGTCTAGGGTATCAAAAATGGATTGTGCTCTTGATGTAAGAGGTAAAGTGCATATCAGTGCCCCATCTCAAAAATCGTTTCTCGGTAAGACTAATCAAACCCATATTCAACAAAGGTCTGTATTTCTGACCAAATCGGAGCCCCCCTCTCGATCTTGTGCAGTTTGTGAACAAACCACCCATTCCGTGTACCAGTGTCCTGAATTCAGGGAGTCTTCAGCGTCTGACACACGTCAAACAGTTCGTAACAAGGAATTGTGTTTCAATTGTCTAGGGAGTAACCATAACCTAGCCTCCTGTTCGTCTCTGCGATCATGTTTCCGTTGTAAACAAAGGCATCATACTCTTCTTCACTTAGATACGTCCAGTGTACCTTCTAGTACACGAGAGAAAGGTTTGGACCTCACCAATCCTCCAGATCAAACATTTGCAGGTTTGTCAGCTCGGGATCACACATCAGTTCTTTTGTCCACAGCCTTGGTGAAGGCTTACAGTGCCGATAACAAGCTTCATATCATGCGGTGTCTGCTGGATAGTGCTGCTCAGGCCTCATTAATCTCTGAAGCATCAGCTGAAGGACTTTCACTGCCCTTACACAAAGCAGGTGAAAGAGTCGTGGGTCTTGGTCAGGGCGTTGTCAGTTTAAGGAGCGAAATCAATTGTCGCCTTGAGTCAGCTGTAGACCCTCGGTGTACTTTTTCCCACCCACTCTTTGTTGTGTCTAAGATTACTAGTAATTTGCCTCGGGTTCTGTTGACTCCTGTGTTCGTGCTCAGTTAAGATCCCTTCCTTTGGCAGATCCTCACTTCGATAAACCTGCAGCCATTGATATATTGCTTGGTGCAGATGTTTGTGCTTGTGTTGGTATGAGTGGGCGGTTGGAGTTAGGACAGCATATGCCAGTAGTCTTGGAGTCCAGGTTGGGATGGGTGTTATTGGGGGAGTGTCCAGAAACTGTACCAGAACCTCAGCCAAGTCTAGTCTCGATATTTGTGGGCATGGATGATTCACTGGATGCCATCCTGAAGCAATTCTGGGAAACTGAAGAACCCCTAATGTCACTCAAAGGCCTCCTGAAGATGAGTTTTGTGAAAATCTCTTCATGGATACTCACTCACGAGAAGACACAAGGCGATACAAGGTTTGTCTTCCATTTAAGCTCCAGTCCCGACCGTTGGGAGACTCATATGAAAGTGCTAAACGTTGATTCTGTTCCCTTGAAAAGAAACTCTCTGCACAACCTGAACTGAAAACCATGTATACAGAGTTCATGGCTGACTATATTCAAAAGGGCCACATGGAACCATATGTACCTTCGGGTAAGTCATTAAAACAGAAACACACAGGACGTCCTATAGAGTGTTTCATTCCTCATCATGGGGTCCTAAAACTGTCTAGTTCAACAACGAAATTGAGGGTTGTCTTCGATGGCAGTGCAAAGACATTGAATGGCATTTCATTAAATGACATATTACTTCCAGGTCCTAAACCCCAGAATTCCATTAATGATGTAATCCTAAGATTTCGGCTTTACAGTGTCGTCTTCTCCTGCGATATTAAACAAATGTACCGACAAGTGTTGGTCAGTGAGACTGACCGGGCATGCCAACTCATTCTCTGGCGCGAAGACCCTTCTCAACCGTTGGAAATATACCAGCTTAATACCATCACCTATGGCCTTTCCCCTTCT
>PNEQ01100340.1:0-19570 GCA_003012365.1 Medauroidea extradentata | reverse complement strand
ACGTCAAAGTCTACTGTGAGGCGGCAGGGGGCTACCTTCGGAGCAGTGTTTGGCGATACAAGAGGACTACTGCGGCGGGCTGACAGGCGAAGAGGAGGTGCGCGACGGGAGTCGAACAGAAGACCTCAAGAGTGAAGACAGCGGTGCACTCGGGGTGCTGCGCAGCACATGGTGAGCCATCACCACTTCGGACTGATAATGTTGTACATTGTCATTATTAGAAATACTGTTGATTGGATATATGACTGAATTTTATTGTGATTTATAGTGTTTATTTAATTGATGGTAGACTTTTCTTGTGCTTTAATTGTCAAAGTTAATTAACGTGTCTGTGACACAGGAGTAATTGTGTGCATAACTAATTGTGTTGAGAGAGTTCTAGTTGATTACTGTTTTGTGTATTTCATAGCTTTGTGAGCTATTAAATCCAGTACTTGATTTAACTCTTTTATTTGTAATTATAAGACCTCTATCCCAAAGAGCTCATGGGAATTGCCCACATGTAAAGTTTATGTCTCAAACTTGTAACAGTATATTTCTGATTAATTATCGGTGTTTACCGAATCCTTCGGGATAAAGAGTTGCTGTTTACTTCAAAATGATGCTTACGCAAATACCTAAGAAGAACTTTTCGAAATTCGACTCCCAGGGAGTAAAAAGTGGGAAAATGTGTTTTTTTATGAAACATCTATATAAAAATATTGACTATCTATCATAGTGATTTTTACTTCAACTGGATACGCATACAAATGACTAGAGACAGTATTCCAAGACGTTTCGAAATGCGCTAATTAACAGTGTGGAAATACGTGAAATGTGTTTTCGATTATTTCTATATATATATCTATCAAAACAGTAGAGATATCGAAGTGTTCTTTACTTTACAGTGATAAATACCGAAAATACCATTTAAGGATATTTCGCGAATTTAATCCCAAAGAGATGAGTAAAATGTGTTTTCGATTCAAATATATATATATATATATATATATATAATATATAATATATATATCGACCCAATTGAACTTTTATTATGTAGATGTGATTATTGTTTAAGGTTAAGTCTTACACAAATATCTGAGAAATATTTTTTTTTAATTTTTTAAATTCGCCACATATGGAGGCGAAAAGGGGTGCAAAGCGGTGAAAAGTATTTTCAATTAATCGTCGATTTATCTTAAATCCAGCGGGCTATTGTCGTGTTTTTTACGTCCAAGAGACACCGGTAAAGTAGTCTAAAATGAAGTTCAAGGGTTTTTCGAAATTCAGTCTCTTAGGAGGTGTTAAGACCTGAAATGTGTTTTAGATAATTCCTTGATATAATCAAACCCGTCGAGATATATACAGTTTATTTTCTCTCCACGATGATGATTACGTAAATGGCGGCCACAAGTTTACACATTTGTCAAAATTCGAATTTTCAGTGCTGTACAGAGCTGATATGAGTATTTTTTACGGAATCATCGATTTTGCTTCGACTAAACGGGCTTACGTCATGATTTTCATTTCAATTGTCTAAGATACAAAACTTAAGATTTTTAAGAACTCGACACCTAAAGGGGTGAAAAGGCGTAAAATCTGTTTTCTATCAGCCCATGATATCTATCTAAGCAATATAGATATTGAGGTGTCGTTCGCGGCAGAATGATACTTACGTAAGTACCTGAAATAAATTATAGAAGTTTTTACTTTACAAGATAACTTAATTATTAAGAAGAAAACTTAGTAAACTGTCAAGGCCTAGGATCTGAAAACAAATATGACTAGCGAGAAAAATAAATCACATAGAAGTTTCATTCTGCAGTTCTACCGAGAATATTCTTACCTCCATGTATAGAGACATGTCGTTGAACCTCTATCTGCATAGGAAATGAATATTTTATTTTTTTTTAAATTTGTTTTCATACCTAATTTCGACGTTACGTGGCGTAGTTGTTTGTTACTCCGGTCTTTAGTTCGGGAGGTTCTGGGCTCGAATTCCGTCTAAGACTGTGCAAATGTGCAATTCTGACACCCAAAAACTGCAAGACAGATAAAATTAGTGCAATTCGGAATGAAATCGTTCAAAAAGGGGTTAAATGAATTATACAGTCAATGGAGCATCTAATACGTTTTTGCCAACGAGCTATATAGTTAACATAGAGGGGCGGAAACGCTTCCAAAGTGAAGCCCAATATTGAACGGCTGTTTTGACCCAAGAAAATATGGCGAACAGCAGTGTGGCCAACATTATGGTGAAAATCCATCATATGTTCGCATAAAATCCGTTACTTTGTAGCTTCACTATATTCCCGCTAAACACAGGAAAAATGCCAATAATTATTGTAATATATTATACTGTAATAATGTTTAAATTAGCATAATCGCTCTCGTCTCTCGACCGGATATAAGAGTCCGCCATTTTATCTAGGGTCAAAATACCACATTCAATTAGGCTTCACCTCAGAGCCTTAAATATTGCTGTTTCCGCCCCTCTATGTTTACTATATAGCTCGTTGGTTTCTGCGAAACCTTAACCCGCCAAAACTCCCTAATGACGCTAAACTTCAAGTGAAGGTTGTGCTTTGGAGAAATCAGTCTTCGTACATGTCAATTACGTATTTCATGCGTTCTTACATTTAGGCCTAAGCCTAACGCTGTTTTGTATTGTATCACGAAAAACAGAATTTTCAATGCAATAAACCGGTTAAGACCACAAAGTTATGTAGAGCAAAGCTCGAGTGTACACGAGCATCGTATGATGCCAGCGTCTTTAATTCTACTTTTTTCATTTATGACCTACATATTAACCATGTTTCCCTCCAACTTGGTTTCAAAGCTTCGACAGGTCGTAAAGCACAACTTCGTTCATTTTGTAAGTCGGAATCGCTCGTTCCTGGTCTGAATCACCCTTAGTTCTTTCTCTCTCACAGCTCTTGGACGCGCGCAGAATACATTAACCATGGCGGTCATCTTACGAGGCAGTTCCACCAATGCAACCCTCATTAATACTATTTATACCAAGAATATTTTTAATACGTTCCTAGCAATACAAATATTACGCGTATCAAAATAATATTAGCATTTTATTAAAGACGCAGACTTTCTTATTCGAACTGCGTTGTGTAAAATCAAGTACAGCAAACGGTTACATTATCAACGCAATACAAAAAAAGTTTTGTAAAATTTGTAGTTAACTATTCTTTCTCTTTACGTCGTAGAACGCAGCGAAAACGAGAACGGCCGTGTCTTAAATAAAACGCAAAGATAATTTTGATATGTGTAAAACTCATATTAATATTGTGATAGCTTGATTTTAATGAAGTTAGTGCGGATTGCATATATGCGCCTGAAACACTAGAACTGCCTCTTAACGAGCGCTTACTCAATGGTACCCTTGATTAGGTGTCTTCATATTCCGTGAAATATAGGATGTCTCTGAAAAATGTTTGATGTTGTTCATCACGTAAGGGATGCGAAGACGAGTATATTTAGGGTCGCAGAGGCTGGCGAATATGATTCAATCGACACACAAGTTGCGGTCCGTGAGTTTCACAATCGGCGTTGAAGCGAAGTGAAGAAATTTGAGGTCAAAACTCAAGATCTATGTCTTTAGTGCTGATGAGTGACACGATGTAAGGACCAGCGTCGGAATGAAGGGCCGGGGGAAACGGGATATCTCCGAGAAAACCCACCGACCAGCGACAGCGTCCAGTACGATTCTCACATGCGAACATCCGGGAACCGATCCCACCGGGGATCGTACACTGATCACCTTGGTGGGAGGTGCGTGGTCTTGTCACTGCGCTAGACGCGATCCCATCGGGGTTGAAGTAACTACAAGTGACGCAGTTCGCGAAATAACTGTCAATCACTCAACCTACTCTCTAGGCAATGCATGTAACAATTGTTAACGGCACAGAAGTACAATGTCGCCAGTTTGACGGCTTGTATCTCTGTATCGTGATAAAAATGAACCAGGGTTACTGACGTGATTGTGGCTCTGGTCCTGAATGAAAATACATTGAAAACTGCTGTTCCCCATGATATCCCGTCCACCTGCGGTTTCATCACACATGAGTCCCACACGTGAGATCCATCCCGGGAGTCACCCCGATTTGTAATCGAACCGGAATCGACTTTTTCGCATGCAACCGACAAAACACCGCTGCCTCCTCCCCCCCCCCCCCCAAGACTGTCAGCTAGAGTAAACATCGCGCAGTGAAGTTTTGTTGATTTTTAAACGCAGATTGCGAACGTCACAGGCCACAACTTGTATGTCGATTTAAGGGGCCGGCCTCTGTGGCGTAGACAGTTGGGCACCGGTCTACGTTGCGGGAGGTCCTGGGTTCGAATCCCCGCTCGGGCATGGATATTGTGCCGTCCCATCACTTCACTTCATCCTCGTCGGCTCTTAAGAGGGCGTGGTACATAATTCAACGCTAACAGCATCAATCTATAACTGTAGGTTTCTTGTAGCCAAATTGAGAAAATTAAACAATAGCAATCCTAGAAAATAGTTTTAGCCAACGTTTTAAACAAAATTGTTTCCAGTGTTACGAACTTCTGAGGCACAATCTGTGAAGCCGGAACCTCGTGCATTTAACTGCGGCGCAAGAGATCACACGTAACGAATTAGTAATTCTGGATAAATATTTACTAATAAGGTTGGCAAATACCATTATCTATGATTGTCATTGAGTACTTTATCCATATTGGTTTCGGAAAAAGCGTAGAATCGGTTGATGTTTTCAGCGTTTGTTTATCTACCACGCACTTTTGAAGGTATGGTCTACCACAGTTTCAATCACCATGTTTGAATATTTTATTTGTACCAGATATTTTTTTTCTTATTTTTTTGGCTGTTATGAAATTCTTTTTATCTCATAGTTTTCGCGTAATAGCTTGTTAAAGTCAAAATTTGCATGTTTACGTTTTGAGGACTACACTATAACCAACTGACATACCAAATTAAAAAAAAATCTCAGTGGACAAAGACGTTACAGGCTACAATGTCACGTACATAAAAATAAAGAATAAGAATTTTTGTATTTAAATAAAAGTACTGAAAATTAAAATTTTAAAAACTCAATAATTTCTTTAAAAATACAAACAATACTTTATTTTGCGTTTAAACATAGCTGAATTTGTAGCCTACAACAACGTTATTCACTGTGAATTTTTCAGTTTGGTAAGTGATTTGGTTTTAGTGTGGTCCTTAAAACGGAAACTTGCAAATTTTGTCTTTAACGAGTCATGACGCAAAAACTATGCGAGATAAAAAATTTTACAAGAGGATAATTCGGTCACATTTAGTGTCTTAAACAAGAAAAAAATAACAGCCGGTACAAATATAAAATTGAAAACCGTGGTGAAAATTACAGTATACCGCTCCCATAAGACCGAGTTGTTAAAGGGACGTAAAACCCTCTCATCTCACCTCGGTTTAAGGGTATTTCCCAGCATCTTTGACCCTAGTGTATTATACAATTTTCCTCATTTTCTCATCCCCTGCAACATAACAAAGAGCTCTGAACGTTATTCAGGGACGGACTGCAGAACTTTCCTGTTGGGAAGAGACAAATACGTCAGCGACATACAACGTTACAATTTATATGGAATAGATAGTTATAAAATAACTTTTTATAATTGACATGGCAGTCTAGTGGAAGGGGTGAGCTTCACGCTATGGCAATAGTTGGTTTCACCAGGAGAAAATACATTTTTAAACGTTGGTGGAGGATCTGAAAAGTGCATACTCGCGTGCAACATACCTTGAATGATATTACTAAGCAGACATCACTCACGCACTTTTGAGAAACGTATACGAATAATCTTTTACATACAATTTTAACTTTGCAATTCTGAAAAAGAAAAATTTATAGTATTAGTACGACTTGATGGCATGCTGGTATATGCAGTGGATAAACCGGACTGCAAACCCCTAGAAATGACTGTGTGGTGAGAGATTCACTTCACGCATTGTTCTGTTTATACAGTTAGATCTATAAGTTTATTCTACGAGGTAAACTTTTTTTCTCGTATAGCCAGGGTCAAGTTTTTGTCGCGAAAATATTTTTGTCCCACTTTGTTTCAGTGTCTTATGTGCACATCGGTAGCTTTGCTTCATGGTTATTGGCAGCGTGTCTTTGTTCAGACACGTTTCTCATTTGACTGCACCAATCAAAGTAAGATTATTGTGACTCCGTACGTCTGTAATTTGCCAAGGCAAGTGATAGTAAAATCATCCAATCACAGACGATGTAGCAGAGCTGCAGATGTGCACATTACGCATTGAAACCAAATGTTGCAAAAATCTTTTCGCCATAGAACTGTGGTTTTACGTATAGCATATAATTAGGGGTGATGATTTATCGTGGGAAAAATATACTGTTGCCTAGGCATCAATGTGATGTGTTCATTTCTAACTGTTTTCTTTCATTACTGGTGGGTTCCTATTTGACTGGGCCAATGCTTGTTCTGATGCGCCACTTCTGATCGTCTGTGTAAACAACTAAACCGTGCCACACAACGGTCGTACAATCATGCAATGTGCAAGATGTTAACACTGATCTGGTGAATACGCTGGCCAAAAAAAAAAGACTCTCGCGATTTACCACTATCTCTACACATCATACGTACATCCTTCTTGAGCTTTATCAGAATGTTACAAACCGTCAGGAGGAAATATGCAATTTATTTTGAAAATGCTACCAGCGGTTGTACGTAAATAAAGACTTACTATAAAACCTTTCACCAAAGCGATCCGAGTTCGATATTCGGCAAAGTTAACTAGAATGTTCGTGAGGTTTGTACTGGGTTCGTCTGTTGGTGAGAAAGTTATCTCGGGGATCTTCTTTTACCCCTCGACCGTTTCAAAGCTGATCCATATTAACGACATGCCACTCCTCACTAGTGCTGAAAGCTTACACGTCAAGCGCTTTTCAAATCGTACTTCAAAGCATACTGTTAAGCGCAGGCTTCCTTCCATTCTTTCTACCTCCCTCCTACTGAAGTTCTGTTGCGCCGAATGGTATAGTTGAGTCTAAGCCATCCTTTAGGCATTAGTGTAACAGTAAGTGGTCTCTGGAAATTTGGGAATTTCCCTCTCTCTCCACGACGGCTCCTGTTAAGCATCTCCTGTTAGATTCACGATAATTAACACAGAACCATATCACCCACCTCACATATTCACCCCATTTCCCAAAACATTCACCAGCAAAACATGCTCTCTTAATGGGGCATGTTGACTGAGACACATGATTTAAACACCGATGGTAACAGGAAAAGCGTGGCACTTCTTACAGCAAACATATTTTGCTATACCGGTTTCATAGAACCAGTTCCGTTAGTGTGCGCGATGCTAAATGATAGGGGGCAAGGTGGTTTTACATTTAATGTTTGGTCAGAAGTAGGGTTATGTAGTCTCCTCGAGTTATCGAATCGACATCTTCCGTACATCTGTCAGTTATTCTTTATTGAGGCTCGAACGTTTACCCTAGTTATATTAATGTTTATTGTCTGAATCCAATCGATCTTTAAATATATTTTTTATATCAGGTTATTATTAAACATATATTTCACAATTTTCCTTGTATTTATTTTTGCCATTGGTTGGCTTTCGGCCAAACATTACGTCAAACATGAGATATCCTGTAAATCTTACTGACCTTGAAACCTTCAAAGACGAGTGTGTAAGATTGCAACACAGGTTTTTCGTCTTCATAACAGCAAGGAAAAAGAACTTGACCTTTCAAATGTAATCTTTCAAACATAACTTATCTTTATTTTCATCTCGTATGCTTTAAACTTGGGTAATTTGCAAAAAAAAAAACAGTGGTTACGAGGGGCAGGACTATTATGACATGAGACGAATAAAAAAGTACGCTGCAGTTAATGTATTTCTAACCAGTAAAATTCATAATACTGTAATGGAATTACAGAATATTTTTGCTTGCGTATATTATTTATTTGTATGTTTGTATTATAATATTTAGTTACCATTTGAACTTGAATGATTAATAATATAATTATTTAGTATTTTAACCTCACCTGGACATTATTGTTTAAATTCAGTAATTTAAAAATTTATTTTTAAATAATTTTTATTGAAGCTACCACACACGATTATTCTTATTTTATTGGTTTCTCGGCTTTACGAGTATGCACGTTCTGGGAACTGCATTCTCCATGCACCTAGGTCATTGACACCTTTCCAGACTGTACGTCCAAATTTTAATTGTTGTGCGAATTTATTGAATTCGTCCCCTTCTGATTTTGTCTCCCGGTAGCTGAAGATGGACGAGGTAGGTTATTCCCGAGAAGATTTGGGCCAGGGGAAATATCTACCGTCATCGTAACTCTAGTTCGCTTTGGTAGAGAGAGAGGCGAATTGTATAAGGCATGAGTTATAAACCGTTTGCCATATTAACAAAAGGCGGTTTATTGTTAGAATTTCTAACTTAGAAATAAATCAGTTTTGGAGTGAACCTCAAGCCATCGCCGAGACCAACAGTTGTGAGACTTTATAGAACTACGCCTGTAGAAATGGCTTTATTCGTGCCTGAAGTAGTTATTATCCCTATAATTGCTAACGAGCACGCGAGTAGCTGCCGTAACACATTCATTTGTATCAAATTGTGAAATCAGAATTTTGAACATTTATTTATAATTTTCATAGGTATCTTGGACCGCCATCTTATAATGACCATTGTCACGACATTTCTAACTAAAATTCCCCAGTGGTATGAGACGCGGAGCCATCACAAACTCCACCGCAATAAATGAGCTTTAGCACGGTGCAAACAAATTATGTAAATTTTTTACAAGAACACTAAATTTATAATGTTTGTATTATTTCTAACAAGAAACTGCCTCTCGTCAATATGGCAAACCATTTATAACTCATGCCCTATACAATTCGCCTCTCCCAAAGCGAACTAAAGCTACGATGGCGGCAGATATTTCCCCTGTCCCAAATCATCTCGGGGGAGAAATAGCGCGTCCATATTCAATACATGTTTAAAGTTTTGATTTTCTAACCGAACAATTAAAAAACGTTTTATTGCTGATCAGGGTTTAACAGTTATTAAAACTGATATTAGCAATAGTTACATGATTTGCAGACGTGACGTTTTTGAAATGACATATCGGTGTTTAACAGCTGCAGTGTGAGTTTGGTGTTACTTGCAGTGCTAATTTGAATATTGCATTGCTAGAACAGCGTCAACTTACACATACAAAAGTATTGCATTGCCTTCAAAACTGATGTATCAACTTTTATTTTTTAATGTTAGGCTAGCATTGGCAAGTGTTAGAGGACTAACGCCTCTTCTAAGTTGTGAGGTTTCCCGCTAAATCGATGTGGAAATTGAATACAAATCTCGAAATTAAAATATTTCAGTCTAAAACATAATATATTTAGCATGTACTTATTAGCAAGTACGCATACTTGCCAAATAAGTTAAAATGTTCATACTTAATGTCAAATGAAAAAATGCGCTAGTGGGTTTTGTGTATAAAACATGGCTAGTTCTTGCATTAATTTTTTGTAGTTATCTAACGAGAATACAGTATTTGAATACATTATATTTTTTCTGTATTCGTTAAATTCTGGCTTGAGCATTTAGCTTTTTCGTTGCATTTTTTGTAGCATACGTTTCCAAAGTCCAACCAAGGACCCAGTGGTTGATTCCACAAGGGCAGCATTTAGAATACTTATTCTTGGACATTTATATTTAATTATCCGCCATCAATTTCATACATAGCTATAGGTCGTTCGGGATAAAGTGAGCACTAAAAATGTAACCTTTGAAAAATATCACTAGCCGTTACTGCATATAATAAAACATGACACATAGTCCCCTTACTGCTTGTATGGTTGGCAGCGAAGTTACGCAATATAGTTCCCTGTATTTTCCTATTTAAATACAACAAAACTGAAACAAAATCAATCGAAATCGTTGTAATTGTATTGTATACAATAATTTGTAATTTTTTTTATCAAACTGTATCGATTCATACTGACTGTACATTTTATTTTACACGCGCAAACATCAAGTGATGTGTCCAGAGGGGATAGATGTTTCCAGGCGTCAGTCGTTACACGCGGAAAGATACGAATTGTCTGAAAGTAGAACTTTAGCAGGGCTTTTCTGAGTGCTCACTTTATCCCGAACCGCCTATAAGTAATAAATCATAATTACATTGCTACTAATGACATTATTTCTGCATTTATATGACATCAAGACGCACATGAGTTAAATTGTGAGTTTTACTTAGTATGATATTTCGTTACTTGCGTAAACATGTTATGTTTCTTTTAACAGTTTCTGTACTTCCAATAAATTCCCGTTGAAAACATGCAATAAAAAAGTAAACAAAATCATCACAGTTCATAAGAAATGTTAAGGATGTTCACATAGCCAAATTCATAATTTTATATTTGTCTGTATAGTGATCACTTTATAGACGTCACTTGTAACTACATTTTCAGATTGTAAAAAAAAAATTTACTCTTATAGTTTTCCTATAGTTTCATGGCAAAGTCAAAATTTGCAAGTTACGGGGACATAGTAATAACAAAAACCAAGTGTCTTACTCGAATGAAAAAATTTACACTGAAATTAAATATTACGGGCAATATGCTAAAATACTTAAAAATACACAATGAGCTTCATTTGTACTTTTTTAAAAAAAAATATGAAAATTATAACTATTTACTTCATTTATGGCAACACGACCGCCACGACTTGAAAAACAAAAGATGTCCACCAATCAGCATCGAGGTTTCTGTGATTTCAGCTCGACAGAAATGGCGGATACGATGCGAATTCCGAATATAAATTATGACGTCTTATTCCAGTCGGAATTTAATTGTGCGGCCAAATGTTTGTGAAACTGGTGAGTTGGGGTGAATTGTGTTTTCGTTATTTTAAGAGCTATTTTAGTTGGTTGTCATAAAATAAGCAAGAGAGAAATTTCGAGGCGCCAGAACGTATTTAAAATGTATTACAAATAAATTTTAAAACAACTTAAATACCGTAAACATATGTGGCTGTCGTACTACATGTTAGTACGTAGTGGCAATGGACTATTCACGTTTTTTTTTTTTTTTTAGTATTCGTCGCACGGCAGCCACTATAGTGCTCGCAATAACAAGAATGTTTAGTGCCGCATTACTATCGTCGTGCGCTCTCTCGCGGCTACGAGATTCCACAATGAGACGGAGAAAAGTACATTTCTGTTTATTGTATCAGGAGTTAAGACCAAAGACCATGATCCATCATTTCTACTGTTGTAACGACAATTATTTTTTTAAATCCGAGCGTAAATATAAAAAAAACTGTTACACAAAGCAGTGTAGGTCTATAATATGTTAACAATTTTTTTTCGAGGCAAAATAAACAATGGTTTTAGTTAATTATGCAATTAATTAAAATGTAATTAATGAACTAATTTGCGTAATCAACACAACTTTTGGCCGTGAAAAAAAAAAAAATAGTCCACATAACTAAAAATAATTTTGAAAACATCTGTGCAACAGTTTTTCGATATCTGCTCTCGTTTAGGATGAAACAATAGTTACTATGAAAGCAGTAAAAATAACGGAACTTGGTCTTAAGGATGATCCTATATTCGTCAATATTTTCGATTACTATCCAAACGCGCGCTCTTGTGTGTCAAAAGTGTTTTTTTTTTTACGGCCGCCAAATTCTAGCAGTACGTGTAGCAATAGTGGAAGGTACTAGTAGCTAATGTCGTTACGTTTGATGGTTCTGGCTCTTATAGCAATTGAATTGTATTTTTACCTTAAGGTTTTTATTTGAAGTGTATGGAAAGTACAAAGATACAAATTCAAAAACGTTCTAACTACTTTCAACATCCAGAATAGAAAAAAACTTATGAAAAACTAAGGTAGTAGAGTAAGTAATCCAAAAATTTCAAGTTTTAGGTGTTTCAAATTTTATTCCGGGGAAGTTTTCCCGTGTTCGTAATATCAACTGATGGTCTCTCGATCTGCCACTAAAACGAATATTATATTTAAATAAGTTAGCAACCTTCATGTCTGCGCCTGGTTGAATTGTTTTACCGTACACAGAAATGCTTAAAGAATGCCCACGCTAAGCTTCGTCGCGGAAGACGACGGAAATACCTACCAAAAACCAACGAACATTCTCGTAATTAAGTAACGTTGTATCAATACGCTCGCCTCGCTTTAAACGCTCCAAATAAATGATAATACGTAACTTTTCGACAGTAACTTAAGATAATATGAAAAACACATATTAATCTGATATACTAAATTGTTTTATTCAATAAGTGTGAGCACCGACAGCATCAATGTCCGCCTTCAAAATGTACCTGCGCATCTGGTTCGCAGTATGTTTTATATTGTAGTAGGATTGGCAACTTACAGATCTCCTGGAGGGTCAAATAACAGGCAGAGGGACGTTTGACCCAGGGGCGTCATTTCAGGTTTTTCCAAGGGGGGGGGGGCAAGATTTTGTTTTCTGACGACAGTGACCTTGTTGCATCTTTTTTATTAATTAAGCATGTATAAATTAGATACTTTAATAATAAAACTTCAGTTTTATGTCCTTAAGTTAGCATTATTTACATTTAAAAATACAAAAAATATATTTATACACAAAAATTCCAAATCCAGGGGGGGGTTTGCCCCCCCCCCCCCTGTAGCCCCAAATGACGCCCCTGGTTTGACCATTTGGTTGTTTAGGGTTTCGTAAAACAGAACGATCAACAATTGTTAGAGATGATCCTTCCTATATCGCGAATGCATGATGTACGCCTTCCACAACGTAGCTGTCTGCAAAACAACAACAGGCATCCAACATTACATTAGCGGGATTCTTATTGGCTCAGTCAAATATGGTGACAGCTCCACGTACAAGGGAAATCCAGTGATCTTCTGGTAAGCAGAACGTGCGTTGAAATCCAACAAACAGTCAAGTATTCCCGCGATAAACCATCATCTCTAACAGTTGAGCCGGTTGGCAACTTAAAATTGCACAGAACGCGACGGGGAGTTCAGGTTGCGCAACTCCAGAAATTGGTGCGCCGCCAAACGATCCCGAAGAAACAAAGCAGTCGTCGCTTCGCGGTCTCACGACCGCTGTAATACGTCGGACGTGCCCGGGAAGTTTACGCGTGCACTTCTGCGCAGGCGAGACGACGCAATGTCCGGAGAGGAAGGAGGGGACAAAGAAACCTGCTCCACACTCGAAGTCGTACGTGAGGCAGACTCCGTCGCGCCAAACCCTCGCTCTTTTTTGTCCCCCAGTCCCTCCCATTTGGCAGCATTATCGATAATTACGAAGAAATGTATTACGAGATGAGCGGTGAAAGTCGGTGTCGGGGGTCTCATTCGAAACCAGTTCGCTAGGCCCCGCTGTTTTGCTTTCATATGCACGGGCTGTCGCGGTCCTGGTACGCCCCTGTCTGGTGATGAAATGGAACACAGTTTGAAACTACGACCTGCCCGAGTTGCAAATGAATAATCGGCTCTGTTACTAGGAAATGATACAAAGTAATCACTTCCCGTAGCCCCCCTCAGGTCGGAGTGGTTACGTGAAAATCAACTGTCTGGATTACTGATACTAGACCTGGAAATTTCGCGGATTCAACTGAGGAGAGGTTGGATTTCTAAGTCATGTACTTGTTGAAAACTTTCTCGATCGGGTCATTGTTTATTAAACGTGACCTTGAAGACACCGAACCAATGGCGAACATGCAGAAAACACTCATGGCCTCACGCGCTACATTGTCAAATGTTCAAATGCTCACTCACTGGAGCAGCAGCTACTGTACAAGTAGATGAAGACATAGTGTACACAGGACTGTGCAGTCCAGCCTGTTGGTCGTTGAACCCGCGATATATCCGGGACTCTACTGATGACTAGAGACATGTAAAATTCGCCTTATTGTTTGGTGCCAGGCTATACTCCACTAATCTGTACATACTTGTGAAAAATCTACGATTTCATTGCTGACGAGTATGTGTGATGTAATATACGTAATTGACTGCTTTACGTACGACTGGCAATTCTACTGTGGAACTTTTAATATCGGCTCAACGTCTTCCCCGCTACAATTCACAACACTACAGGCCAGTGGATGATGTCGAGCAAGTAAACAAGAGCTTGCAGTCTAGTCTGTTGCCAGAAAATAACGCGAAATTTGCATATCTCTACTGGTGACTAATGGTTTTGAAAGATTATTTCAATGGGGGTAAATTGTTTAGTTAAATATTGTGGACATATGCCACCGCTGTGCTATGTCGTCTCGGAAAACAAAGAGTGCAAAAACTTCGGAGTTTTTTTCAGATGAGCTTGTTGCGATGTTTTATTTATCGATGGTGTTGTACTGCAATCTCGTATGTCGAAACAGTGCCATTTTCTGTTTACAGGAAATTTGTATGTCACTGCTATACCACAGATTAGACAGTAATACAGACGCAAATCGACGTGGCGGCTCGTTTGGTATAGGCGAACTTCGCCGCTTATTGGCTGCCCAAGGCAGACTCCTACAAAAAAACCGCTGGCGAATGGCATCATCCAGCACGATTCCTACATGCGAAAACCAGGATCTACCCCGCAGGGAATTGAACCCAGATTGTCGTAACGGAAGACAAGCGCCCTAGCAGTTGCGCCAACCGCACAGAAAAACTGTTTTGTAGTGGCTACAAAATATTTTGTCAATTTAGTCCCTACCAAGCTTTTTTTGTGGTAAATAACAATTTTGCAGTGTTCAGTTAACTGTTTGTTGGTACTTACAAAATAATAAACTTACCAACAAAAAGTTTCGTGGACATTATAAAATTTTTGGCGTTCACCACAAAATAATTTGGTAGGGTCTACAATGACAAAATATTTTGTAGTCACTACAAAACTGTTTTTTTCTGTGCGCGGCCCCAGATTACCTACAAAATTTACCTCTTCGAAGAATAACATGTAAGTAGGTATGTGACATAACTTCAGGGGAGGTGGATAAAGCGAAATTGAAACATTTTAACTGAGTAACTCGTAACCGTAAACTTATTTTAGCCGAAAATTACGATTATTAAAGTTCGCTGGCTTACGTGGCCGTTGTTTATAGGTTCTAGGCTTCTCGGTTGTAATCACGTCGTTGAACTATTTCTTCCCGACGCTTCGGAAGACATGGTAGCCTTGATATTTAAGAGTGCGTGGTAGATAAATAAACGCTGAAAACATCAATTGATTTCTACGATTTTTCGAAGCCAACGTGGATAAAATACTCTATGACAATCCTAGATAATGGTATTTGCCAACTTTATGAGTAAATATTTATCCAGAATTACTAATTCGTTACGTGTGATATGCGCCGTAGTTAAATGCACGAGGTTCTGGAGTCAGAGATTGTGCCTCAGATGTTAGTAACACTAGAAACAATTTTGTTTAAAACGTTGGCTAAAACTATTTTCTAGGATTCGCTTCAAGAAACCTACAGTTATAGATTAATGCTTTTATCGTTGAATTATGTACCACGCCCTCTTAAGATCGAATCTTAACAGCTACTGCTGCTACGACTTCATTCTGAAGGTGGAGGCAGCAGTATCTTCCAAAACGTCAGGAAGAAATACGACAACGACGCGGCTACAGCCCAGAAGCCTAGGGCCTATATGTAAATTACTATTATTCACGAAAGGTTGGTAGACAACTGCGATAAGATTCCGGCTCCTCCGTATGGCATGGACATCGATACTTGTCTGCAATCAGAGGAGTGGGATAACAACGAGCTAACCACGCCATCACCCATCGTTGGACACAAATTCAGCAGCGCTGCAGCTTGTTGGGGAGAATGACTCCAGAGACGGTAGGCGGCGTAGAGTCGATAGTACCTACCTATGTGTAAGCCAAGTTTGTCGATGTCGTCATCGAGGGTGCTGTACGTATGCGACTAGTTGGACCACAGTAGACTAACCGGCCCAGTACAGAGTAACGCGTGACTTGCTCCTGGAAATGTGGTCGAGGAGGTAGACAGGATCGTTGCCTGAAGCGCAGCGAGATGGACAAGTTTCCCAAGACCTGGAGCAACAGACAGTAACTGCCAAATAGCCTGCTTCACGTGAGGTATTTCACTTCACCAACATTCCTTTAAAACCTGGACAGCGAGAAGACATAGCCTTTATGAAATCTGAAAATTTCAAACAAGTTTAAAAATCTTGGAAATTTATTATTTTTTTGCCTAAGAAAATCTATAAATATTGCTAGTCCCACATTTATATCAACATAATTACATAATTCGTAAACCACGCCATAAAAACAACTTAAGAATGCTATTGTAAAATCAGAAAAAAAAAAAAAAACTTTTTTACCCGAAACCCAAAAAGCTCACGCTGGTTAGTATTACTGACAGAACTGGCGGAAAGTATAACACATCTCAATTTCAGTGAGCTTACTGTAGTAGTCTGTGAGAATGTAGTTCATTCATCATTAATATACTTTGGGAGATAAAAATCAATACAGGATGGAGTGTACTCGAGGGCAAGGCATCCCACCTTCTGAGGTAATCGTCTAAACTTGGAGCCCTTAGACGTTTGCAGTTCCGTGAGGGATGGCAAGAAATTAACTCCTTCGACGGAGCAGTGGCGGAACGAAAAGTTGGGGAAAACGGGAATGCGCCGAGAAAACACGCTGGACAACTCTTAAGTCCACGTGTAAAAAAATCGGGATCGACATCGCCGAGGTAACTAGTCTAATTACTTCACCACCGGAACCCTACTACCAGGTCATCACCTGAGCGTCGTGACTTCATTTATTTATGCAGTCATAAGGTGATTGTATCTCTCTCTCTATGACAAAGTGTCTCCATCCAGAGCGGTCTTCCGTTCTCCTCAAGGGTGTTCAAGTGCGATAAAATCATAATTTTATATTTTTATGAAATAGTGATAATTTTATAGACGATACTTGTGAGTAGAGTTTCCTCTTACGAAACAATTTTAGCTTGCATAGTTTTCTCATAACGGTGCGTCAAAGACAAAATTTGTATGTTCTGCTGCCGTGCAAATAGTGAAAACCAATTGACTTACTTCAATGAAATAATTCACGGTTAACAAACATTCCATGAGCTACGCAACGAAGCATTTATAAGTCCATACGTAATATTTTGGATTTTTTAAAAATTCGCAAAAGTATAAGAAAAAAGCGGAAAATTCAGATTATTTTTTTAAATACAAAAATAGTTAACTGGAATTTTTTTAAAAATATTTTGTTACTTAGCCCATGTCGTGTTATTGCACTGTGAATTATTTCGTCTTTGTAAGTCAAGTTGTTTTTGCTATTTGCATGGCAGCGTAACATGCAAATTTTGACTTTGATGCACCGTTATGAGGAACCTATGAGAGCTAAAATTTGTTTCGTAAGAGTAAACTATACTCACAAGTATCGTCTACAAAACAAACACGATTTCATACAAATATAAAATTATAAATTTATCGCACTTGAACACCCTTTCAGGACGCTGTATACTTCAGTTATCAACATCATATTTTTATATTTATATTTGTACCAGGTATTTTTAGACATAAATTGTGACTAAACTTTGCTCTTATAAAATTTTTTATCGTTTATAGTTTTTGCGTAATGAATAGTAATTGTAAAAATTTGCATTTTACGTTTTACGCACGCTACTAAAAAAAAATCTGTGAATAACAATGCTGTAGGCTACAACATCTCTTATATAAAAACATAATTTTTTCTTGTTTTTTAAAGAAATTCAGGAATTTTTTACATTTCAACAATTTTTTTTTTCGATACAAAAATGTTTTAATTTTTTGTTTTTATATAGACGTTGTAACCTACGGCATTGTTATTCGTTGTAAATTTATCCAGTTTGGTTTGTCAGTCGGTTTTAGTGCCGTGTATAAAACCGTCAAATGCAAATTTTTACAATTACGAATCATTGCGCAAAAACTACGAGAGATAGGCCTAAAAAAAATTATAAGAGTAAAATTGAGTCACAATTTGTGTCTAAAATAAGAAATAAATATGGTTTAAATATAAAAAATTAATGACGTTAAAACTCACGTAGACCGCGCCCTTATCATAATATGAAGTCTGTCAACCAAGAATTTTACTTGCAAAATAGTCATTTCCAAATAATTCCCTTCTTTCTTAAAACGTGCCCAAGGAACTGGAGTTATCTATGACTAACGCGTGAAGAAGGTAATCTGACATAACTTAGGAGCGGGGATGGGGGTGGTAACTTTACTTCTCAATGTAAAACGATCGTCGCAGTTCCGACAAGAAGCTACTTTGCCGAATACTGTCAGTCTCGGTAACGACAAAGGCCAGACGGAGTCCTTAGTGCGCTACTGTAATGACCTCTTGTTACCCACACTACTGTTGTATGAAGACAACTGTCAAAATCTGGCCTTCGTAACCAAGATGCACAACACCAAACCTTGGCATCAATTGGGTTTTCTTCTCCAGAACGACCCAAACACACTTATTTACAGCCATTGGGAATATCCGTGCATGAACGTGCGTGCCAATGTTTTCCTCTTGTCCTCAACTCTCACCGCAACTAACAAACGGTTCCTCGCTGTCTTCCGGCGTCTGACGACCTTCCAAATGAGCGTACAGCACTAAGCCTTGAAAATGAGAGTGGGTGGTGGTGGTGGGTGGAGGGGAGAGGACGTGAGTAACCATTAAGGCACTCTCATACACACAACTTACGACCTACGAGGTATTGTTTCAGTTTATCTTTTACACTAACGGATGACTGAAAATCGCGAATTTCTTTGGCGCCAAAATGGTAGCATCTTGCCTCATAAATACCGAGCGTCGTGGAGCAGAGGTAAAACACTCGCTTCGCAGTCGAGAGGACCCGGGTTCGATACATGGCTCTGGCCATCCTGATTTAGGTTTTCCAGGATTTTCGGAAATTACTTCAGACGATGGTTCCTTAAGAATGTCCTCGCAGACTCCAAACCCCTTTTCGCCGTGTACCTCTTCCAAGGCCTTGTGCTGTTCAAGATCATGAAAGACGACCAAATAAGTAAAAATAAATCGTAACCGGACAACACTTGTGTACCACAGTTCAACCGTTAGCAGAAGAGTAACAAACGTTAAAAATTGGAGTACCAGAATTCTTAGAGACCCAATTAACTGGGAACCCGCGATTAACGCAAAAAAATAACATAACGTAAATGCTACATTGGAACCTAACAAACAGTCAACTTTCCCCGCGATAAATCACTGTGAATATGTGTGGCATATCCTACTGCAACAGTTTAAATGAGTCCACAATGTCTACGTGCCTAAGAACTCGTCTGTTTACGTACAAAGTATCCAAGTAATCAGTGCAGTGACGCGTACAAGACTAATGTGACTTATAACCCACGTGCCTACGTGACTTAAGAGTCTTTTATACGCTACACATATAGGGTTGATGCAGAGGCTCAGGTGTCTTGAAGTTACAAGCGACTGAAAACACATAGGAACTTAAAATGTTTTGTACAAAGAGTTTAAAGGTGTTACTATGCTTCTGTCATTTACTTTGTTGTTTCAAGTTTCATTTTTAAGGTAAAAAAAATTGATTAATGTAGCGT
>PNEQ01100339.1:0-12715 GCA_003012365.1 Medauroidea extradentata | reverse complement strand
TGTGACGTGTCTACCTACTACTAGCGCCACACTTCTTCCCCTCACGAGAGGACTAGTTGCAGTCGAGTAGTAAGTGGATCATGTAAAAAACATCAAAAGCTTCACGCATGGCTACGTTACGCACAAAGGTATAGCATCCTACAAGTCCAACCGACATCCGGTTACAACTGTACAATTCCGCGTTTCCTTATGAACGTCAAATAAATACTCGAGAATCTCAGGACGAGAAAAAGAAAATACTGACGCACCGTTCTTCAGGAATTAGGTGGAACTGTTTCCTGATCGAAAAGTAAACATATTGGAGGAGGTAGAAGCTATTCCACTAAATGCTGACCGCAGTCAAAAACCCATGTTTGATTGTTTTGAACGACAAGAAAATCGCTTTTTTTTTTTGCTTAACTGGGAAGTGTTTTATCAATTATCTTGATCTTGAAGTTTACAGAGGAAAGAAATTGACTCTTGATCGGTTTCGGAAAGATTACTAGGTGGACTGGAGTGGGGAAGGGGGGTGGAGATTTATAGGGTCTAGGATTAAAACAAAATTGGCTATTATTTGTGTGTGCCAAAGCGCCATAGACTGCAAAGTATTACGCAGGATTCAAACGCAGAACCTTAGCCACAGACGGACTGCTGGAGCGAAAAACGTAATGGGTATTCCAAATATTCCTTTAAACAGCGTCGCTGCCTTAGAAGAACAAAGGGGAAAGGTTAAAGGAATTGGCCAAAGATTACAACAATAAACCATTTCAGAATTCGCCTGGACTAAAGTCGGAAAACACTGGAAAACCGAAATAAGTTGGTCGCATAGAGATTCGAATCCTCTTCATCCCCAATGCGAAGCGAGTGGTTTAATACTGTTCTTTCTTGCCAAGGTATTTTCAAAACTATTCTTTTGTTTGCAAAAATTAATTTTGTATAACATTATTAGAGATGGTACATTATCCCGAACATTTATTATTTATTTGGTTGTACGTGCGTGTTCGCGAACAGCACAAGGCCTTTGGAAGTGGTATAAGGTGGGAAAGAGGGAAGAGTCTGTTCAAGGAACTATCCCAGCATTCGCCTGAAGTGATTTAGGAAAACCCTGGAAAACCGAAATCAGGATGTCCAGGATGTTCAGAGCCGAGGATCGAATCCGGATCCTCCCGGATGCGAGGCGAGTGTTTTACCATGACTCCACCACGCTCTGTTATTATGTCAACATTCCCTTGAAAACGCTATAGTTATTTGTCTATAAATCAAGGCGTCAAATATTCCAGTAGCCAAATTCTCACTGACCCTGTCAAATAGGAAAACGTTGCACGCACAGATGAGAGCCAGTGGCATAAGCAAAGCTTTCCATGCTTAACGTGCATTTAAACATGGCAAACAGTCAAATTTTCCCGCTATAAATCCCCATCTCTAAACATTACGTATTTAATCCAGAAAATCTACAATTGCTTGAAATAGAGACGTAAAAATGTCGCGCTTTCTTTTAGGAACAAGCTATGATTCCCACTAATGTAAGTTCGTGTTAATTTAGTAACTGGCCCTCGACTCTTAGGGCAGTTACCGGAAGTTGCTGAGCTAATAACAAAAACGTAATTGAATGAAGACCCATATCACTGTGTTAACGAACAGCTAACGAGCAGCTATTGTTTGCTGGAGTGCACATATTTTCTTGGAAGCTAGCCTATAGGTCAGTGAACCCGCAAATTTTTCCGGTCTCCAGCTTTAATCAATGAATTTCCTTACATTTGTAATTACGATTTCAGCTACTGCAATATGTAGTTAACGTGTGCTGTGAGCAATATAGCCAGCTGCATCAGATACGAAACTCACTTAGACCTGAAGTTGCGAAACGACGATAAAGCCTACTGGCAGGACACATATTCCGGGACTTAGGTCAGTCATTCAGGCAAAACGAAAGCAAGCTGCATCAATTTAAATATCACTGGTTCGCCCGTGGGAACGACAGTTTTATTTAGAAGTTACGTTCATCTCTCGGAAAACTGAGTTACGCCTGGACGATACGAGAAGGGGTTATGGCAGGAGGGGGGAGGAATTCCCGTTACGTAGACGCGTAGTGTTTGAGAAAAGCCACTTTTTAAAATTAAATGCGTCTGACACCATATCCCCGCGTGTACATGCAAAAGGGGAGGGAGGAGGAATCGAATTCGATTAAAAGTAGTCGTGCGAGGTTCGCGGAAGGCGTGTAGTGGAGTGAGCTTAATCACTTCGCGGAGTACGCGTGAATTTAATTACATCCACGGACAGGGAAATATCGAGTATCTGCTACCTGCAGGCTAAGCTCTACAGTCCTATATATACTGGCCTTAGTGGTTTAATTACCAACCTAGTAAGCGATACGTTCTGCCCAGGACAAAGTAGGCAAGATTATGTTGGACTGTTTGAAACCTTGATCGCCAAGCGTTGTGCGGAATGTCAGACGTACACTGTAAAAAAAACCTTCCTAAATAATGATGGTGAGGCCGTGGGATGCGTCTACAGTAGCATGATGCTTCCCACGCGCATTTTCTGTTCATGAAATATATTTTTTGGGTCCTATATATACGGAGATTGTGCCCCCAATTTACCGTCACGCAAATTGTCAACTCTCTTTTTATATTTCCGCCACTTATTATCAAAAACACATCAGTGTGAGTATGAGCGCAGTAAACATATTCCACCGCAAATGTCTAGCATGTTGTAATCCACGAATTACAATGGTGAATGAACGTTAAAAGTAATTAGATCTCTGGAATCAGATTTAATTTTAAACGAAAATGAAATGCCGTGATATTTCTTAAGGACTAAGTTACCACCATTAAAAAAAAAAATATGTATATATATATATATATCGAACGATATTATTTATGTAAATCCTAGAATTACGTTACAGATGGTATTAAAACACAAATTTGCAATTTTTTTAGCAATGCAACACACACATACACACACGTGCTAACTCTTGACATTTAGCTCATCTCGGTGAGGCTAACATTGCTATTGGTCCCGTAAAAGTGCATTATTTTTACATGTGTGCCCAACATTGTTGAACTTTTATACATCAGATAATACGTTATTTCCCGAAATAAAAAAAAGTTAGGACACATATGTTTTGCGTTAATCACTAATCGAGGTCACAAAATTACCGTTACGGTGTAGAGAAAACTAAAAAATAGTAATTAACTTGCAGAAACAAGATAATACCTATTGACATAGTATGCGATTAGCTACTTCAAGACACATTTGTAATTACAAAGGGATACATTTTTGTATTTTGAAAAATTGATAAAAGTTAGTCGATTTTAGTAAAACTTTTGAGTTAGAGCTGTTACTGAAATTTTCAAAATTAACAAAATGCATTTATACACTTACATAGGACCTATTTTTTTTATTTGGGGAGATGCCATGTTATCTGTGGTGTTAAAGTTGAACAATGTTAGGTACCAATAAAAAAATGAATTTTTAAGTGTGAAACATCCATTAGTCGGCCTGGCGCGTGCGCCGTGCTGTATCGTGATACGGAAACTATTTTTCTTATGCAACTGTTGAACATAATTCCAATATACTTATCTGCGAAAAGGAAACACACTTGAAACTGTGCCCCTATGGTTTTAGAAATGCTGTCCACTATTTTTAACCATTATTTCCAAGCTCCTCAAAAGTGCTAAAATTACTTTTCCACGTTGCTGTAGCTGAGAAAATATTAACGTAATTGTAAAACAAAATGATATAAATATGCATTGGACTTCACAACATACTTCCCTCACATAAAATAACAGGATCATCGCTTGAAATCCTATTGGTAGAGACATGCAAAATTCGCGTTATCAATTGGTAGTAGAGTAAACATCACTTTCCTATACATAACAAAGCATAATCTGCGATTCATTTGGCCAGGAACTTTTATGTGTCGTCATTTACGTGTGTTACGTCTTTACAGAGATTGGCCTCTCTACCGTGTAAGCATTCTCCGCGGCAAGTCACGACAACATCGGCCAGCGGGAGACGTCGAACGAGCCTATAGTCACTTGGAGTCTAGTCAGCTGTCAGAAAATAACGCGAATTTTGCATGTCTCTACCTATTGGAAAGCAAATTATACGAAAAACGAACTTCGCACCTAGAGGCACTGATGAGTTTGACGGACGAGTTATATTTGACTTATCGCCTTCCCCGTTTCCGTGCCTCAAACGCAAATAAAAAAATTCTAATGTCCACTAACATTATAAGGAGTTTCCCTACAGAGCAGAGAATTGAGCAAGTGGCCGACGGACGTAAACTTGTAACAACAGCAGGTCGTGTTCTCGTCTGAGAAGACACACTGAGGCTGGAAACCAAGGTAGACATTGACCGGAGAGGAGTATCTGTGAATGTAGAAGAGAAAAGGGGACAGAAAATAAAAAAAAACGTTGCGCTGTTAGTCGATTTTCCCACAAAAATAAAAGGGCTCGGTGGTTGAGAGGTTAGACCTCTCGCCTCCCACCACGGCGATCCGGGTTCGATTCCCGGCGGAGTCGATACCTGGGTTTTCTCATGTGGGAATCGTGTCGGACGATGCTGTTGGTCGGCGGGTTTTTCTCGGGGATCTCCCGTTTCCCCCGCCCCCTCATTCCGGCGCCGCTCCATACTCGCCTCATGTCACCCCTCACCAGCGCTGAAGACCTCGATGATAAGCGCTGACCAAAATCTCTCACTTTCTCTCTCTCTCCCACAAAATAAGTTACTATAAGATAGACTATTAGTACAGGTATGTATTCTCAATGGAAGCAACTAGGTTACCATAAGCAAATTATTTGTTTTAATCACGAATTATAAAGAAATGGAGATAAATTATAATATTTCGTTGAATTCCCAATTTTTTATAATCGTATTGATATTCCAGCATCAAAACGTCGACCTTGAGATGAAGATACGACTGTTGTTTTTGCTTCAAAAAAGTTTTACTGTCGTCGGTACTATTATTTGAGAAATTACAATAAATAACTGTCAAATGGTGCTAATTTATGAACGAGGGACGCTCATTAAAGTAAATTAACTTCGAGTAAATTTTTAACGGATGAATTATCTGCAGAACTGATCCACTGACTAGTATTTTATTTAAAATTAATTCACCGTTTAATTTTTGTAGCTACAAACATGGCAGACAGACCTCTCTACGCCTGATGCTGCAATGAAATATACATATCATTGGTTATTATATTACACAAGACGGTTCTGAAAAGTGGCGACTTAACAGTGGACAGCCCATAACAGAGAGACACGCAAATTTCGCGTTATTATCTGACAACAGGCTGGACTCAAAGTTACTGTATGTTTACCTGAATTCTACTGTTGGCTTGAAGATTGTGTGGAGTACTTGATGGACTTTTTCACCCAATCATATGAGAGGTCAACTGTAAAATGCCTACTAACCTGAAATGAGCAGGGACCTGTGAAATTCGCGTTATTTGGTAAAGGACCAGACTTAGCAGTCCTCTATATACACGGTTACAGTATGAGATACCACTGGCCGTAGTCTCTATATGATGTCAGCTACGTGTGTGATCGCTTTAAGGGTGTAAGTGCGATAGTCATATAGTTATATTTATATGAAATATTGTTAGTTTTGTAGACGATACTAACTTGTGAGTGCAGTTTCCACTTACGAAACAATTTTAGCTCACATAGTTTTCTCATAACGGTGTGTCAAAGTCAAAATTTGCATGTTCTGCTGCCATGCAAATAGTGAAAATCAGTTGACTTACGTACGTGAAATAATTTACAGTCAAATAACTTACTATGAGCTACGTAATAAAACATTTGAAAAAATCCCGCAAACAGTTTTTGTATTTTAAAAAAATGCAGAATTTGCTACTTTTTCTGTACTTTTACAATTTTTTAAAATTAAAAATATTACGTTGCGGGTTTTTTTAAAAATGTTTTATTGCATAACTCATGGGATGTTAGTTCACAGTGAATTATTCTGTTTAAGTAGGTCAGTTGGTTTTCACTATTTGCATGGCAGCAGAACAAGCAAATATTGACTTTGACACCCCGTTATGAGAAAACTATGTGAGCTAAAATTGTTTCGTAGGAGTAAAATGTACTCACGAATTTGGTCTACAAAACTAACAATATTTAATAAAAATTTAAAATTGTGATTTTATCACAAGGGTGTTCACGTGGCAAAAATTCAAAATTTTATATTTGCTTGGCATATTGTTAGTTTTATAGACGTTACTTACGACTACATTTTCCACATGTAGTAATTTTTTAGCTCTCATAGTTTTCCCATGGCGGCACGTCAAAGTCACAATTTGCAAGTTACCCGAACATAGGTTTAACAATAACCAAGTGACTTGCACGAATGAAATAATTTTCACTGAAATTAGATATAATGGGCACTGTGCTAAAAGATTTCAAAACACTCAAGAAAATAATTTTGTCTTTTTTAAAAATTGCCATAAATGAGGTAAATTTTCGTCATTTGCGGATTTTTTTTAAAAAGTACAAAGGAATTCCATTCTGTGTTTTAAAATCTTTTAGCATATTGTCCATTATTAGAGACATGCAAATTTCGCGTTATCATTTGGTAGTAGACTAAACTTCACTTTCCTGTACATAACAGAGCATAATCTGCTATTCAAATGGCCACGAACTTTTATGCATTGTCATTTATGTGTGTTACGTCTTTCCAGAGATTGGACTGTCTACCGTGTGAGCATTCTCCGCGGCAAGTCACGACAATATCGGCCAGCGGGAGACGTCGAAAAAGCCTATAGTCATTTGGAGTCTAGTCAGCTGTCAGAAAATAACGCGAATTTTGCATGTCTCTATCCATTATATCTTATTTAAGTGTAAATTATTTAATTCGAATAAGTCACTTGGTTTTTGTTAAACCTATGTTCCTGTAACTTGCAAATTGTGACTTTTACTTGCCGCTATGAGAAAACTATGAGAGCTAAAAAATTACTACATGTGGAAAATGTAGTCGTAAATAACGTCTATAAAACTAACACTATGCCAAGCAAATATAAAATTTTGAATTTTTGCCACGTGAACAACCTTAAACCAGGTTGGTCACTCAAACCTGCAACTTTTAATTATTGGACAGATGCATTTTACTCGCCAGACCACGGCATTGTTTGCTTACGGGGGAAGTTGTACGAGTATATAACCATTTGGAGTCTGACCGGTGGCAAGAAATAACGCGAATTTTGCATTTCTTTAGTAGGGACCTGAACAATTCGCGTTGTCGTTTACGCACAGGCTAGAATTCCAGCAACTATAAGTTCGTGTCACTTTCGCATTTGCCCTTAATTTATTCGACATTCCTTAGAAGTCTCTGAACCAAAGATAACAATATACGTTAACGAGCCCCTTACAACTGTATCAGCGAGCAGCTAATGAACAGCTGCTGTCTGCTTGAGTACACAGATATTTAGGGCCCAGTAGTTTTCGCGAAAAGATGTTTACTCCACAGTGTCTTACGTGTGCACCTGCAGCTCAACTTCATGATTATAGGCAAAGTGTCTTTGTGCAGAGTAGAGTTATTATTAGAGACATGCAAAATTCGCGTTGTCATTTGGTAGCAAACTAAACTTCACTTCCCTATACATATCAGAGCATAGTCTACGATTCAATTGGCCAGGAACTTCTATGTGTTGTCATTTACGTGTGTTATGTCTTTACAGAGATTGGCTTCTCTACCGTGTAAGCATTCTCCCTGTCAAGTCACGACAATATCGGCCAGCGGGAGACGTCGCACGAGACTATAGTCAGAAAATAACGCGAATTTTGCATTTCTCTAGATTCATTTGACTGTGCCAATCAGTTCATGCATAACTGTGACACAACACGTCTGTGATTTGCGGGTTTAACCTCCAGTCGTTGTATGTTAAGGCAGCCAATCACTGACCACAAAGCAGAGATGCAGGTGCGCACGTAAGGTACTGAAACAAAGTGGTGCAAAAATATTTTCGCGAAAACTACTGGGCTCTGCAGACGAGGTACTGACACAAACTGGCGCAGATATATTTTCACCAAAATAGGGATCCCTGATGAGAAATCTGCACGTTTTTACCCACAGACAGAGAGAGCAAAAATTCGCTGGTGCACTGACCTGTATAGACTAGGCTACACAAATATCTGCGAACTCCGACAGCACATACGTATTAAGGCGGCCGCCTACCTCCCGCTTCAAATGCGTTGCAGTGTGTTCGCAAACAGGTTTTTCCTACAACAATTTCCACGTGTGCCCATTGTGCCAACGTACGAAAAGCAAACGAACTTCATACAAGGTCGGAAGGTCATTGTCAAGACACCATGTTCATTAGCAACACTGTTTCTAAGTCCTCCAACATATGTAAAAACAGTCGTTTCAAACTGCCGTACTTCAAAATGTACTAACCGGATGTACGTGAAACTCAGATTGCGACCTGCACTGAACTTGGTTGCAGACTTTCTACCATTAAAATTATATGGTCATCGCTTTATGTCCCATAGTGAAAACAATTCGGCGGGAACCTTACACGCTAGTTAAGCGCTTGGCTCGTTGAGGCGACGCGGCATTTGATGCGCGCTTCAAGGTCGACCTTACTGCTCTGTCGTTTTTTTAGCCTCTAACGCGCGGGTAGGCGGCGCCCACACTGTGCTGCTGATACGATATCACTGAAGATGCATTTATTAATCTGCTTCTTTATTATTGGTTAAGCGCCTTCAAATACGGATCAGATTAGTCTAAGGGCCAGTGTCGAATGTGATAGGCTACCAGCATAATTGTTTGAACTGCAGCCAAATGAAAATGCCATTGGTCCCAACCCTTTAGAGTTATTATATGTTGTCAGAACTTACATTCTCAGTACGCGCGGTTCTCTGGCGTGGCCTACATTCGCGAGCGACGTGATTTCCAGCTGAGAGTGCGAAACCACGCAGGAGCCGTCGTAAAAACGACTGGAAAACAGACAGACCCTAAGAGGGCGTTGGCGAAATTGGTGAGGGGGGGGGGGCAAGAGCAGCGGCACATGACAAAGCGTGTCGTCAGAATTTACGTAGGAACACGTGTAGTTGTCAATACGGGTCGGCGCCTGCCTGACAAAGAGAGTAGGTCGAGAGGTTGGGAGGGGGAGTGACGGGGGAGTAAGCAAGCAGCGACCCTGGCGGCGGACAATGCAACTGACGGCTCGTGATGGATAACTGGGCCTGATACCCTTGTTGGGTTGGCAAGGGAGGGGGTGGCGAATTCCTGCGGCGGACAGCGCGGTCCCAAGCTGAGTAATTTCTCCCCTAGGCAGCGCTGTGAACGAGGAAAAAAACCGCGAGGCTTACCACGCTCCGCTGAATTTTCGTCCGCCTGCATAAACTGCCCGCGTCAAATGTTGATTATCAAAGTAAATACATTATTCACCTATTTACATTTCATAACGAGAAAAACTCTTTTTTTGTCCGAAATTTCCCCCGAAAAATTACTCTCACGTCAAACCTTTGTTTCAAGTTCGGTTTAAGCTTCCAGCTACGACTTGACAATTAGAAGGGTTTAGTCGTAATAAAAATATAGATGTAGGCCTAATTTGAAAATACAATACAGCATAACATAACACAATATAATATCGTGTACGCTATAACATTATATATGAAATGCAATAATATAACGTAAGTTAGAATAGAAGGATAATCACAGCAATTTATGTTAATTAACTGAACTGTACATGTTAAATTATATTTCTGCTAAATATTTTAGGACTGGCCTTTCACGTAAGCAAAACTATAAAACACATTCTTAACAAGACTAACATTTTATTTTACAATTGCTATGGTCCCTCACGTCAATTGTGTATGTGATATTTATTTTTCAAACCTAAATGAAAGAATACAAGACATCTTAAATCCATCTAACAGGTTTTATAATAATAGATTTTACCGCGTGGTATACTTTTTCCAGATGAATTAGATTTGATTGTTTGAGCTAATTAGTTGAATAATGTAAATACTTTTAATTGAACAGTTACATAACATTTTTGGTCTTTAAACCAACCAAAATATATTTTTTTCAACAAAACTACATAACGGTTGTACGATATCTGTACTCTTGTAATGTTAATAACAATAATAAAATTCGCCATGAATGTGGGAGTAGGCGATCATGGACTTAAAAGTATTCACTGAAGCTGAGGTCTCACCTAGCGCGTGGAATTTTACATTTATAAATCATAACAAAATTAACAGTGAAGTTAAAAAACATTATTACAGCCCTTTGATACTGTACAAATGCCTTTGGTATTTGTTACCTTTTTCATCATACACATTAACTACCTGATGAACCGAAAAAGACGAGAAAATATTCATAATTTAAATAGAATATATGTCTGTGTCATAAATATTAAGCATATGACCTGGTTTTATGGAAGTACTGCAAGATAATATATTTTACTAAAGCACATTAATTATACACTTTAAGTATCTCTGTACATAAAAGAGAACAATGACTGACTGCTGTCTGACTGATACATAAAAGTGCAGCATAAACCACTGAACCTATAATCGTGAAATTTTTTGTGTGGATGGGTTCCCCTCAGGTTGTAGGCGAGCACTAAGAAAGGATTTTTCGAAATTCGACCTCTTAAGTGGGGTGAAAAGGGGTGAAATATATTTCCGAAGAAACGTTGATTGAGCTCGAACCCGACGGCCTATCATCATGATTTTTACTTTAATAGGCACACATATAATTGCATATTAGCTAATTTCATGATTTTTCAAAATTCAACATTTAAGTGGGTGAAAAGACTTTAAATGTGTTTCCGATTAACTATCGATATCTATAGAATCCTTCGGGATAGAGAGTTGATATTCACTTTAAAATGTTGCTTACGTTAATACACGAAAATAAGTTTTAGGATTTTTTGAAATTCGACCCCCAAGAAGTTAAAAGGCTATATCACTGAAACAAAATCGACCATCGTCGTGATTTTTGCTTCATTTGGTTACGTATACAAATGTCTATGACAGGACTCCGAGACGTTTCGAAATTATTTAATTAAGGGGGTGAAAAGACGTGAAATGTGTTTTAGATCATTCTTCCATATCTATCGAACCAATCGAGATATCGAAGTGCTCTTTGCTTTAGATTGATGCTTTTGTAAATATTCCAAATATCACGAATTTTCGGATTTCTCTACCTAAGGAGGTGAAAAGGGGTGAAAAGTGTTGAAATGTATTTTTGATTAATCGTCGATATATCTTGAACCCAGCTGGCTATTTTCGTAATTTTCATGTCCAAGAGACACCAGTTAAGTAGTCTAAAATATGATACAAGGGTATTTCGAAATTCAGTCTCTTAGGAGGTGAAAACACCTGGAATGTGTATTAGATAAATCTTCGATGTATATCGAATACATCAAGATATTCCATAAAGTTTTGCTTTAGGATGACGATTACGTAAATGGCCGTAAAAAGGTTTTAAGAATTTTCAAAATTCGAATGCTCAGTACTTTACAAGGGTGATGAGTGATTTTTAATGAACGATCGATTTTATTTTGACTTTAAGATGTGAAATTAAGATTTTTCTAATTTCCACACAAAGAGACGAAAAGGCATAAAATTTGTTTATTGTCACCCGATGATACTTACCATAACCAATAGAGATATTGAGGTGTTGTTCACGTCAGAATAATTCTTACGTAAGTACCTAAAAATTAACGCAAGTTCTTTATTTTATAAGATAACTGAATTATTTAGAAGAAAACTTAGTTTGTAAACTTTCAAGGCAGACGGTCCGAAAAGCAAGTACGACCTGAGAGAAATAAATTATACAGAAGATTAATTTTAAAGTTCTACTGAGCTCAGGAAATTAACATTTTATTTTTTAAATTATTTATCATGAATAACTTCGACGTTATGTGGCGCAGATTGTTTGTAGCTCTGGAGAAACAAATGAGTCTTAATACCACGTAAACTACGTATTTAATTTGATAACCTCCTTATAATAAGGAGTTTGTAAATACCTCACAACGTCAACACTGACGTGGCTATAAAAAAGGCCTAGGCAATATTTGTTTACAAAATACGTTGGTAGTTTATTTTAAACCAAATGATAAATAATAAATTTATGTAGGCGAAGTCGCTGTTAGTGACAGGGACAAATTTAAGACTGCTTTTCGGATGGACAACTATTACTACTTATCCTGCTGCTGCTAGCAGATTTATCATCCCAACACTAGATGACTGAACTAGCTATCTGGTATACAAAGATTTTTTTCAATTAAAGTCACGCGAGCAAAGCCGCGAGCGCACAGCTAGTGTGTTTATGAACAACCAAACAATAAAAAAAAAAAAAAAAAAAAAAAAAAAAAAAAAAAAAAAAAAAAAAAACAGTGATTTCTACTCGGCTCGTGTGACGCACCTCTAAAATGATCCATAATTTCTACTGCAGTGTGTACACTATGTTAAGGGGGATTATTCCCTAAATAAATAATGTTAAAATGAACTTGAAATTATTTATTTTGTAGTAGACATAAATGACAAGTATTGAAGAAACATAAATTTTTAGAAAAAATTTTTTAATATATGTTTTGACACTTTAAACGAACTTTGCATACTAATTTTGCAGCCATTACAGCAAGAATCAGAATAAAAATTTTTACTAATTACTGCATTCACTTGCTAGATTAAAGTACGAAAAAGTGCGTGTCACATTCGGTTTTTAAAAATAGTTGTTTGAAACAGTTTACTGATGCATTTTACATGCTAATGTAA
>PNEQ01100334.1:0-12751 GCA_003012365.1 Medauroidea extradentata | reverse complement strand
TATATATATATATATATATATATATATATATATATATATATATATATATATATATATATATATTTATTTGAACTTATAGTGATGAATACATGTTTTGATAGACTCTGAAGGCAAAGACGAAATGTAACGAAAATGGTTTGTGGTTTCTTTCGAAACTTTAATCAGTGCGAAGTGAACCACTTTGGTGAAATTCCAACAGTTTCGATTAAAAAAAAAAAAAAAAAAAAAAGAGCAACAGAAGTAAGTGAAAACATGCTGACTGCTTCAGAGACTAAACGCTGCTGTCACCTATTCCCGGTGAATTACACCTGCCTGTTAATGATTTTCAGTGATTTATTTATGTTCATCTCTGAGAATGAGATTGTTAACTGGAGCTTTAGTGATTAACACTTCACTGATCGTAACCACTGTTTCGAATTTGAATGTACTGGAAAGATCCGGTGTCCTTGCAAAGCAAGAATATCAGGAGAACTGCCTCCATTGTGATATTTTGATGCCCCTTGCTACCTTCTGGGGGTTCAGTCACATTGCTATTACTTTCACACTGTACAAGGTAAGGACAAGGTGCATTAATTTTGTGTGGTGATAACTGATGGGTAAGGCGAAAATATGTTTTCAATTAGTCTTTAAAGTGGATGGACAGAGGACTAACGGAAGCCGAATTGAAAATCAAAATCTAATTCCTATAAATATAATAAAATACCCATTGATAAACCATTGCTTAGTCACTATGAATTGTGTCATTGCGTAATACACTGTGCCTTATTATTTTACATTTTAGAAATGAACATTTGAATCAAGTTTTCTTGGCAACGTTACACTCAGGCACTAACTGTGGAAATACTGCAGAGGAAAGATATTTGGTACACACCTTCATTTTTATGTAAGGAATAACATATCAAAAGTATATTGGAACCGAGCTGTGCTCGCTGCATTATACTGTACAAAGTATTAAGCTAAACACTTTTTGTGTAGGAATACCGTTGATATTAGTTTTATTGGAAATATATTGTATTAAAGTTGAAGAAAACAAAATTTTCTACATGAAAGGTAGTAGGCAATTTTATCGACTATGGGATAGCTTTCCGTAACAGTGGTTTGAAGGTGATGCATAAAATTTGAAAGGAATATGCTCGTCATCATATTACCAAAAATTTAAAACATTCACGTTCTGATTAAACTGCTCACGTATATAAAGTATGTTAAATAATACAAATATAATTAACACAGAAGTACACAACATTTCAGATTGGCCAAAATAAAATATATTTAATTATTACGACCAGAACGTTGTGTTAGCGACATTAAACGCCGGGTTAGCCAGCTACGTTGCAATCACCTGAGTACGTCTAGATGGTGGCAGTAAGAGTGACTTCTGCGATGATTTAATACTAGGTTACAAGGCAAACGTGCAGAGCAAAATAAAACGTTTAGTAGTATCTGTAGTGTAAAGACGTGCAGTAAGAGTTAGAGATTGTGGCAAAATGTGTGAAAATCGTTTAAATTTGAGGAGAGATTAAGTATTTCTATGAAAGTAGTAATTGCTGTAATTTCAACAACGTAACGCTGAAACATAATGACAAGGTGGTTCTATTTTTAATTGTGAAAAGCCGTTTAAAGACACGTAATTCAATTGTGCAGTCAAACAACTCCTACTTTTCTAAAGATAACTTTCCTCAAGAAATGTTAGGAAGAGTTATGTGAATACTTGAGTTACGAACTGGCTTGTATCGCTCTTCCTATGTTAGATGAAAAATAAACTTATTTTTATGTAATTTTTGAAACAACTGTCCTCGTAAATATAATTGTCTTCAACTTTTAACGAACAAATTTTTTAAGTAAACGGATATTTACCATGTTACGCTACAAAATGTATTTTTTTTTTCGCATAGTTTATACGGCGTAGTGCATTACGGATCCAATATGACTTTTGATATTTTATTATTTAAATCAAAATTAAGGTCTGTACAAAAATCATCTGTCTGCGTTTTTTTTTTTTCCGAAGTGAAAGTATAAATTATTTGGCCTATTTACGAACAAACAGAAAACTAATTTTCGGTATAAAATTTGCTCAAGCCATTCACCATACAAAATTAAAGGATATCATCCTGAATCATCCTGTGTACTTCAACAACACTCAGTTATTTAATAAATTACTGGATCGACATAATTCATTTTTAAAGGTTACATACTACAATTCTTAACTTATTTTTAAATTAATATGTCACTAAAAGAGGGCATCATGTCCCCAGAACCTGAACCACTCCCCAATCTTTTTCTTCACCGACCGTCCTGGTAGGCAACGTACTTTAACTTCGGTGTTTGGAAATGAATTAATGCTATAAAATAAATACATTTGTTTGTTGTCTTGCAGGAATGGAAGCAAATGATAAGCTTTTCCGTAACCTGATGAGCGGCTACAGGATGGAATGTCCCCAGTACGCCACACGAGAAATGTACGTAGCTATAATAAATATATCTCAGATTCGCACACTACATGTTGGTGTTTAATAGTTAATGATTGGTGGAAGGAAAATGTGTCTCATACCAGTATCAAACATACGCCTGTGGGCTTATAATATTACCACGAACGTAAATTGTTTCACACAGCTATTTTCTATTCATTCTCTTTAGAGGTAGCGTTTCACATCCCGAGAGCGATTATGTACAGCCCTCTTTATAAGTTATATATGCTTCGGCATAAACAACAGTGTTATGCTGATTGGCGAATTATTTATGTGTAAAAGAAGCCATAATCACATTATGAGCGACGTGTGTGAATAAAACAAATGCAATAATATATCAGTTGAAATAAAACCTACATAGTAAAATGTCAATAACATAAGAATTTATTTGTAGGACGTGTTACACGTATTAGGTAACAATACTCACTGAATATAGTAAGTTGTTTTTAAATTTATAATACAATTTCCTGTATCAGAAGTGTGGTAAGCTTGCCCTCATAAGTAAAAAGGACTTAGTTCCCAATTCCCTTACTTATTTATAGTTTGTCTTGTTTGATTCGGTATTAAAATACAACATTTAATTTGTACAAGTAAACTATTACTTTTAGACAGTAAAATTTCTTTAAAGTATCAACACTAGGATACAGGTAATATTTTTCCAGTTTTCTTGTTTCCTATAAAATTAAGTGTTTTGGAGTTTGGGCCAACTAACTTATGAGGACAGTATATTGATGAGTCCAGACTTAATGAAAAGTAAAAAAAAAAAAAAAAAAAAGAAAAGTTTTTTATTTTCAGTATGACGTAATTAATATGTTTCAACAGCAAATGACTGAAGTTCTTTATGATATAAGAAAATGTCCAGGATTATATAATATAGTTACCATCCACTACAAGATGCATTAAAACCAACAGAACATTTGTGATGCTAGTAGTAGAGTATAGCCGATTCTATTGCAGGATTCGGGATGGGGATGGGGGAGGCATTTGAATATTTGTCTCGTAATTATTTGTGTATGGTCTTCCCATCCTATTCGTTTCTATTCCGTTGTCTTGATTCCTAGCTACTTTTTTTCTTTTTTTCTTCTTATTAGTTATTTAGTTAACGTCTACGTCGGGCTGCAAGTAGTTACTGATCGTCTCCTAGGTGGCGTTTATATATTGTAACTTTGGTACTGAGTCTTTCCACCAGGAGAGCTAGTAGCTATACCAATCGTCTTTGTTCCAGTGTCGTTGCTAGTTAGCGTTGGTTTGTATGTACTAATGGATCAGTCCATCTCCATTTCCAAGTCTCGCCATTAAGAGCGCTACCCTACCTAACCTAATTTAACCTGACCTGTCCTTCTAATAAGTCACATTTCTAGTCTTGACTCTGTTCTTCCTTTAATCTAACACTTATTTTCCCTTGTATGTCTGTCTTGTATTATTTTTTAAACTCGTGTACCACTTTCCAGTATTTTCTCTCTCTCTCTTCACCTTCCTCCTCTCTACCAGCACCCTGCTTTTCTCTCCCTCCACCCTCATTTTCTCTCTCTCCCTCAACCCTCATCATCTCTCTTTCAACCCTCTTCTCTCTCTCCACCACCCTCTTTCTCCCTCACATATATTACATTTTGCTGTTTTTGGATTTCTGAGTTACACCACCAAAGAACTATATTATTTTTTCCTCATTTTAAGTATATATTTTTTATATTTATTTTCTTGTATGTTGGACTTTGCTTTGTGGTTTATAGTGTCCCACAGTAACTATTCGTATTTTGGTTTAAGTAACGTTCTTGTATGTAGATAATTGTGTACAATATGATATTTCTTTTGATTTTTTTTTTTGCCTGTATCTAACCTCATCTATCACGACCTAACCTCCTACCGAGTCATATGTCTAACACTGTCTCTATTCTTCCTTTAACCTAACACTTGTTTTCTCTTGAATGAATGTCTTGTACAATATTTTTAACGTGTGTATCACCTTTACATTTTTTATCACGTTTTTGGCTTTATAGATTTACATGTGCTATCTCTCTCTTCACCTTCACATTCTCTCTCTCCAAACTCCTCTCTCTCCCTCCCATACTCTCTCCCCATTTCTCTCTCTCCCACCACTATCCTCTCTCTCGCTCCACCCTCATCTCTCCCTCCCTTTCCTTCTTTCTCTCCTCGGATTTTACATGTCGGTTTTCTGTGTTATGCTTCAAAATACTGTTTTTTTCGTTTAAATACATGGTTTGAAGATATTTATCTTGTACGTTGACCTTTTGGTGTGTGGTTTCTAGTGTCACAGAGTAACTTTAAGTACTTTGGTATTTTCTTGTAGGCTATGTAGATGATTGCATTCAATATGCTATTTATTTGATTTTTCGACTGTAGCTAGAACTTTGGAATACTATTCGTGTTAAAACTTTCACTGAATTTTTTTTTCTGAATTTAAAATATCTGAGTTTATTCCATAGGTGTCAGGACTATTGTACGCATAACATTCTCGAGCTGTTGTGAGACATCGGGTCTACTGTATATCTGTAACTATCCTCAGCGATGTGGTGATGTACCTTAAACAGTTTCCCGATGTAGTCCTAGGGAGTATCGTGATTTCTTCGCTAGCCTTCTCGTCACTGCTAATTTTTGTAGCTGCTAGTAGTGTAACAAGCCTCTCTTCATTGTAGTCTTTTAGCAGTATGGGCGTTGCTTTAGGCATAGGTCATTCGGAATAAAGTGAGCTCTAAAGATTTAACCTTTGGAAAAAATTATTTGCTGTTGCTGAATATAATTTAACCTGGACAACAGTTACATTTCTGCTTATACAGTTGGCAGTGAATTATCGCACATAGTTCCGTGTATTTTATATTTAAATACAACAATACTGAAAGAACATCAAATGGAATTGATCTCTCCATATTTAGTATACTTAAAAATATTTAGTTATGCTAATATTGACATATTTACTGCCTGTATAATTTTACTTACACAGCGCCAGTAGAAAGTAATTAATCCGGGTTGTTCAAATTCAACAGTCTTCAGCGAATGGCGTCTAGCGCTCCGCGTAATGACATAGTCAAAAATTTCACCGACAGGTGGCATCAAATTTAGGTTTTCGTCACTTCGCTTGGACGCATTCAAAGACGGTACAAGAGGAGAGCGTCGTTGTGTTTGTCCGTTGTGCAATAAATATGGGTTTCGGATAAAACACATTCAAACGTATTATAAATTACTGTTTTCTCAGTGGTAATATGTAATTTGTTATGTGTTACGATCGCCAACGTGAGTATCTTGGTTTAGAAACCGCAATATTTTTTTGTTTCATACACTAAGAAAATACGTTGTTTTTGTTGAGTGCATTGTTGTTCATGGCAGTATAAATCAACTGAGTTAGAAGTCTTAAATTGCGTGTGTCATTATGGCATGTCTTTTTTGTGGCGGTTTTGTGACACGAATTCGACTTTAATTTGTATATATATATTTACAAGATACGTAACGGCAATAGTGAGGGTCGTATGAATTAGAGTCGATGCACAGAAACCAGTATTAAAAGACGTTAAATCGAAGGTATTTATGATTAAGATTACTATTGGTTACACATTTTATTCAATACCCGTGTATTTAATGAGTAGATTTTGTTGATAACATTTTCAGCCCAGTGTATTATAGATGTAAACTTGTACAAGCCTATGTAAATTAAAGCATGTGGCGATGATTATATTTACATTCTGTGTAAAGATATAAACTGGCAGAAAATAGAAATTAATCAGGGCTTCTTTGAGTGCTCACTTTATCCCGAATCACCTGTACTAGACTTTGTCAGATAATATCGTTTAAGCTTATTGTGCGGATCTTCTTAGTGTAGTCAGGATGTATGACACTGTCGGGAGAGATACAATGAACACGACTTACATACATCATGTGTCGTCTAGTCTATTAAGCGCCAGTTTGTTGCTACACTTGAAATATAGTTGTTTCTTCCATAATCTGATTTTATATACAGATACTCTCATAACCTTCTCTCTGTTCCGAGCCCTGATGTAGTCCTCGAAGGTAATTTTCTTTTCATCACACAATTCTGGATTCCTTTAGAATTTTTATATACATTATCACAGCACCTGTACGCGTATATCTTTACACACCCTCCTACAAACTCAGTCATAGCCACACCGTTACTTTCATCTTTAAATTTGCGTATAACTTTTTTGTTTTGAAGCACGTAATTGGCTGTTCGACAATATAGGCTGATGTATCGAATTCATTCTGGAAGTTAGGATCAGTGAACATGGCTTGGTAAAAGTAGCCTGTTCATATTTCGTAGATGAAACTGTCGGTGTCCATGTAGGCCAACTATAAGTCATCACCGTACTTAGCCTTCATTTTATCATGATGGAACCGGTACATAGACTTCTTCTACAGGTCAAGTACAGCAATGCAGGGATAGATGGGCTTTTCGAACAAGATTGTTTCATGCTCAAGTTTCACAAACGACAGGTTTTCTGAGTAAATATATCTGTCTTTGGAGGTAGGTTGTAGGATTCAGTCCGTAGGAGTCAATTCATAGGAGTCAATGTGTAGGAGTCAATGCGTAGGAGTCAGTGCGTAAGAGTCAGGGCGTAGGAGTCAGTACGTAGGTGTCAGTGCACAGGAGTCAGTCCGTAGGAGTCAGTCCGTAGGAGTGAGTGTGTAGGAGTCAGTAGGTAAGAGTCAATGCGTAGGAGTCTTCGCCATGTCGCTGACCGTGTTATCGAAAATGAGGGTGGAGGAAGAGAGGAGCAGGGTGGTAGTAAAGAGGAGGAAGGTGAAGAGAGAGAGAGAGAGAGAGAAAATACTGAAATGTGGTACACGAGTTTAAAAAATAACACAAGACAGACATACAAGGGAAAATGAGTGTTAGATTAAAGTAAGAACAGGGTCATGGCTAGAAATGTGGCTTTTTAGATAGACAGGTCAGTTTAAGTTAAGTTAGGTTAGGTTAGGTTCTGCGGGGTAGCACTCCTAACGATGAAACTTGAAATGGAGAATGACTGAACCATTAGTACATACAACACTAACACTATCTAGCTGACGACACTGGAACCAAGAAGATTGGTGTAGCTACTAGCTCTCCTGGTGGAAAGTATCAGTACCAAAGTCACAATACGTAAACGCTACATAGGAGGCGATCAGTAACCACTTGTAACCTGACATAGAGGTTAACTAAAAAATTAAAAAAAGAATAAGAAAAGAGGACCTAGGAAGCAAGACAGCGTATAGAAACAAAAAAAAATATGGGTTAGGTTAGGTGGGGTAGTGCTCTTTACGGTGAGACTTGGGAATGGAGATGGACTGATCCATTAGTACATACAAACCAAGCTAACTAGCAAAGACACTGGAACAAAGACGATTGGTATAGCTACTAGCTCTCCTAGTGGAAAGACTCAGTACCAAAGTTACAATATATAAACGCCACCTCTGAGACGATCAGTAACTACTTGCAGCCAGACCTAGAGGTTAACTAAATAACGAATAAGAAGAAAAAAAAGAAAAAAAGAGTAGCTAAGAATCAAGACAACGGAATAGAAACGAATAGGATGGGAAGACCATACACAAATAATTACGAGACAAATACTCAAATGCCTCCCCCCTCCCCAACCCGAATCCTGTAATAGAATCGCCTATACTCTACTACTGACGCTATTGCATCCGAAAATTTACAACTGCAATAGAGACCCTCTTCAGGGCACTGGAATTAAATATATTTAATATTTCTGTAGATAATGTCGCCCTTAATAAACTAGCACTAATATACATAACACAAAGCTATAAAATTTGATTGATTTAAAATGACAATCAATATTAGTAATGTGTGTATAATTTAAATGGAAACAACTTTTTGAAAACTCGCTCAGTCCTTGTAATGAACCAAATAAAAAACAAATCCGTAACCTATAAGACTACTAGCAAGTTTTCATGTAAGAATAAATTTTAAATCTCGTAATATCACAACACTGTGTTCAATCGTTTAAGGGTAGCAACGAATGTGTAATTTTTTACACTTGGGGAGATTTGAAACTGTATCCTTAAAATATTTTAGTACATTTGCTAAATGTCAGTTTAATAATTTTTGTGGGCAGTTTAATCATCGTTTATGTAGGCCTACATTATTAACTATTATAACTCATCCTTACACTATGCTTGTAGAAGTTCTGTGCTTTTAGTTGACTTTGTTTAACAATGTAAAACGATGTAGCCGAAAATGAATTGCGAGGAACATATTTGTGAGCATTATATTTCCCCAAGCTCTTATACAATTTTACGATAAAATCCAAATACTTAAGTCGGGTACTAAAGGTTGTTTGATATAGTAGGCAGAGAAAATCAGGGGAAATGTTGTATACTAATTAGAACGTGTTTAATATCTGCCGACAACAATATATATAATGACATACTTGTAAATTGCTTCAAGCTTTGTCTGCATACAGCAAACAAGTCGCCATAGTGTTAGTTAAATGTTAGAGAGCGTGAACATATGACATTCACGAGTAATGTAATACTCTTGTTTAATATGTTCAATAGTTTATGCTTTTGTTTAGATTATACAGAAATCGAATTTCCTTACGTGACATTAGGAACCTTAACACATACTAATAGAACATATTTCCACACACAATAAATTAGGACCTATGTAGTAAAATTACAGCAGAGGTGATACAAATAATAATTTTTAGTTGCAATTAGTCAACCGCACCGATGGTAAAATGTAACTACTTCATTACTCAGTACCAATTCCTTCCTAAACTTTCGAACCCTTTTCATCTTCGCCAGCTCCTATGAAAGTAAATACCGCTGCCTCACCACTTTTTAAAACGTAGACTGCATACCCAGATCTGTTATGCTCCTCACATTCTCAATCTTCTTACTGTCACTTCATCTTTCCCTATATTCTTAGTTAATAGGCAACCTAACTTAACCCAGACTCCTCCATTCACCACTCGGTACACCCTGATCAGCCTTTCCACTCTTCTCCTTTCCTTCAGTATTTCCCACTCTTATTCCTTCAACTGATGACCGAAAGTTCCCTTCGTCCTCACGAACCTGCCTTGAAAATAATAATTCTATAATAATACTATGTACTAATAATTATTATAATAGCTTGTTTTAGGCTGTCGCCTGGTGGCAAACATACATTCGTTCACACCCCTACAAGACAATTTCTAAATCCTCCAACGTCCCTCAACGACAGTCAATCCACCCTCAGTAAATTCCACTCCCTCGCGGACTCATCTGCACATAATGACTATCTTTCTCCATTATCAGCACACACTGACTTTTCTCACTGTTATTCCTTCTCCCTCTGTATTTCCACTTTACTAAATGGTAGCCTAACCCAGCATCCCCGAACTTCTTTCTCATTTCACTGCCCCACACATCCTGACAATAATTTCCAAACTTCTGCTATCTTTTAGATAGCTCCAACCAATTGAATTGATCGTCTTTAATGGCCTATAGTGAACTTCGTCGTCACCAGCTTGCCCTTGCTTTCTACATCTACACGTCACTCATCTTGCCGCCATTCTCTGCACCTTCTTAAGTTCCAGGACTTCGACTTATATGAATGGATCCCACTTCGCTACTGTAATCAAAAACCATCGGTCTCACCATTGTTGTATACGCCTTCTCTTTCACCTCATTGCTGCTTCCCTTCAGTACTCTACCTTGCATTCCTATGGCCCTTCTTTCCTTTGCAGCTACTCACTCTTGCTGCCTTTCCATCCATGATTCACCTGTAATGGAACCTTAAGTTAATAATATTCTGCCACCTCCCAAATATCTTGTCCTACCGATCTGTAAATATCCATATTTTTTTACTTCTTGCTAAGTAAATTTCACTACAGTGGTTTTCCTTGCATGTACTATCACTTTGTTCGATTCCGTCCAGCTCCTCCTGATCAATGTTCATCTGAACCTATAATTTCTACCAACTTCGGAATACACTATGCAGTCATCCGTATACAGTCTCGTCTTACCAGCCTCTCCTATGTCCGCGTTACTTGTCAATTTAGAAAACAACAGAAGGTCTACAAAACTTCCCTGTGGTATCCGTGTTGTGACCACTCCATTGTTAGACAATGCATCACATACTTAACTGTTTGATAACGCCCCCTACGAAAAAAACTAATTCATTATACCAACCGCTTGTCATCCCATGTGGTACCTGTCGAAAAAACCTTCTCAAAATCTATAAAAACAGGCATCTACAGCCTGCACGAAATCGTCTAGATGTATAGCCCACTGACTCTCACACTAGAAGCCTTTTCGAAAACTTTGCTCACACGTCTTCAATCAGTTCATCTCTCTAATCACACCTACTGTGAACCACACTATAAACCTTTATATTATCTAACCTATGCTGTGTGTGAGACTCACTGTCCTGTAACTGTCATGACTTGCTCTAGTCTTCTCATCTTATGCACTTGTATCACCACAGCCTCTTTCCATCCCTATGGTAGCTTGCCCCCTTTCAAAAATCTACTAAACGACACTTCAAGATACTTCACAAACTCCCTCCTCATGCACGAAACACAGTACCCCATTACCTATCCTATCTGGTTCCCCTTCCTTCTTTAAGTCTTACTTCTAGTTCCCACACCATATGCCTCATCCATTTCCTAACACATGCCGTATCTTTGTACTTACACTTGAAATGCAAGAGGTTCAGGTGTAATTTATAAGTGCAAATGTTATGGGTACAGAAATGTATGTAAGAGTGCAGATAGTGAGATTCACTGTGATGGGTGAGATACATGGTTTCTGTTCAAAGCGTGCAAGGATATCAAGAAAGCAGCTGGAATCATTGGTTCAGGAAAACCTGTGTTGGTGTGAGAAATGTGGTAGGGAGGCCTAGGAGATTTTATAGGTTGAAATAGGGAGGCTAGAAGTGAGTAGATCGAATAAAGAGACGCAGACTGTAGAAGGGAGCTGTAAGCAGAGTGTTAAGTTGTGATGGTGCCCGCCACTTGTGGGTGTGTTTTGGCATTCTTCGTTGATCCAGTGGATTGCAAGGTGCGGATATGTGGGTGCCCCATCCTTTTGGTTCCACCCACCTACCTCTTGGAAATGAGTGTGGCGGCGGAAGGCTACCTTCTTGGTGGATATGATGATTGCAGATGGGCACAGTGCAAATCGTTCCAGTTGGAGATTTATAGGGCAGCGCTTGCCTGGGAAGGGGTACTCTTTAAGAGGTAAGCGGATGGGTTTAACTTGGGGTTTAAAAGAGTTTGTGAATTTGTATAATATATGGGTGAATTAAGTGAAATTGTGCGTTTCTTTTCGCGTTGATTCTGGCATTCCGGTAATTTGTATCTTATAGTATGTTCTTTGTATCGAAGTCCATGAGCACAAGTCTTTCTTTGTCTAGGAGAAACGTATGGTAATGAACAATGGCTCAAGGAAGGAATGGGTATGATGGCATGGGGTCGAGTTGCAGGTTCGCACCAGAGGGAAACCTCACCTAAGTGTTGGCCAGTGGTCTATTCCGTGGCAAAGTAGATATATTGTAGGCAGTTGCAAAATTGAAGGTGGCCCCAGCGAAAAGGAGCGCTCTACCTAGGTTGGAGTTTTATGGCCGGTATTCCTAAACAAAAAGTTAGGGTCTACATAAGTACTACTATCTCAGGCGCCAGAAAAGCAACGGCAGAGACCTTACTCGCTGACAGTATTCCTAGACGTGTTTGCGCCATGTCCCAATTCACTGCTTATTATTCGGCGGCCCGCGCCAGGCTAGAAACAAATGAAGGCATGATGAGCGCTGACGATTTACCATGGCTATAACAAGAACACGTTAAACTTTGTACTTTTGAAACGTATTATTTAGCATTTGAATTTGTTTACAAAATAATTACAGTAACAAAGAGATAAAAATCACGGATTATAACGGTCACAATTAAAATATTCAATAACTGTTTCTTGTTAAAAGTTAAAACCGTAGGTAGAGTAGCCACGCGATCGCAATGTTTCCGTTCATTTTTTTATGCTGATTATGACCAGAAATGTTATATTAGCATATTATTCGGACACGTGGAATTATATTCAAAACATAATTCGCAATCACTCTTAAAATATACTATATTATTACACTGCAACTAAATACTAAAAACTAAGGTATTGTCACGGTAACAGTGGCACATAAATTAGGTCTCTCATCGCCTCTAACGCACTAAACCGACAAGTTTTTTTTCTTTTGTCACAGGCTATTACTCGATCATACTTCAACCAATGGCTCTATCATTTCATTGAACACATATCTCTAGCAAAGTGAAATTCATGCTTCAGTCGAA
>PNEQ01100333.1:0-12751 GCA_003012365.1 Medauroidea extradentata | reverse complement strand
GCAGGACTATATATCAACATAAACACATTGCACTCACCAAGCTGGAGTGTATATCAACATAAACACATAGCACTCACCAAGCAGGAGTGTATATCAACAGACTATAAACACATAGCACTCACCATGCAGGACTATATATCAACATAAACACATTGCACTCACCAAGCTGGAGTGTATATCAACATAAACACATAGCACTCACCAAGCAGGAGTGTATATCAACAGACTATAAACACATTGCACTCACCAAGCAGGACTATATATCAACATAAACACATTGCACTCACGAAGCAGGAGTGTATATCAACATAAACACATTGCACTCACCAAGCATGAGTGTATATCAACATAAACACATTGCACTCACCAAGCATGAGTGTATATCGACAGACTAAATTCTGAAACAAAAACACTTGAGTGCATTGAGTGCACTAGACAGTAGGTAACCTTAAAATGATTATTTTTATTGTTGACGGATATTTTGCAGGTCATCGTTGCTGTAGATTCCATGCACACACGGGACATTTCATTTTTCCTAATATAAATTTGTAGCCATGCTGCTTCATTTCGAGAATTTTCCTTTAGAGCAGTTAATTAGTCTGAGTAAGGTGCTTGTTAACGAAAACAGGAGCTTTTACGTCAACGTCGGTTGAAAGAAGGTTTCTGCATTTCTTTTCTGCCGAGATGAGAGCTCGTTCTTCCGATTATGGCTGCAAAATTTCACAAGAAGGGTTAGCAGGACTTCAGTGTTGAAAGGAGGAAGCCTGTGGCAGGTATCAATGTCCCGTTTGTCTAGATCGACCCCAACATGCTTAGCTAAGTGGAGTAGCACACTGATTTTCGTTTTTCACAAACGGGATGCCATGGATTTCCACATTATTGATTCTTGAATACTGCTTCAGCCCTTCCTTTTCTGCGCTACGTTCTTCCACGTCTTTACGAAGAGACCCGACTTCAGCAAGCACTTCGTCAAACTCTTTAGTTCTGACATCCATTTGCGCTTGCGTAAAGACTAGTGACTCCTTTAGCTCTTAGCTCAGAGTTTTCCCTAATCAGATCCCGTATTTCAGTGACTAATGTAGAAAGTTGGCCCATGATTGCATGAAAATGGCATTGTCTCTCTTGCTGAGTTTATCTGTTTTCGAAGAGCACGCCTTGCAGTACCACTTGACATGTTTGTCTTCCTTCAGTGTTTCGAAGTTTTCTTCTGAGATGTTTTCACACGTTATGTGGTGCCATCCTTTACACTTACCATCACAGCCGATGGCTTTATCCCCATCAGAAACCAGCTTTTAGCACGTACAACACTTAGCCCTGTCTTTACCACCCACCATCTTGAAGTTAAGGAGATTAATATGCTGTTTATTTTATTATTATTATTTAAATGCCTCAAAGAGCTTAGCTCATAGAGGCTATACAAGTTAAAATATACAATAAAACCATCAACAGTCATACCTAAATTACACAACTACTAACACCTACAGTCTCATAAATGTAGACAAGTCATACAGTCAATTACAATCTTTTTAACAATTTATAACAATTTTACATACATAACCAAATCATATATTAATAACAATAGTATACACTAAAGATAACAAAATCACAAAATATCACAAACCAGCTTTAAAATATTGTTTTATTTCATTTTTTAATTCTTGAACAGTAGATAATTTTTTATACGTACTGGGAATATTATTATAACATTTAATCATAGATTTATTAATGCCACACACACCATATTTCGTGGAACATAAATGTGAAAAGGGTAGTTTAGTTGCATTTCTTGTACTATGACGTCGTGTCCAGTGAGAGTGAGGTAGGAGTGGAGCTGCGTCGGAATGCTCTGGGCGCCACCCGGTTAAGCGTGTAGCCGGCAACACGAGGCTCAATGGGTCGTAGTCTGTTCGTGCCGGCGTGCCCCTCTCTCACTTGGCGAGTCGAAACAGCTGCGGATCGGGGAAAGTAGGGAGGACCTGGAGAAAACTACACCTTACATAGACACTTATGGGGCGGTCCACACCCCCATACCCTAGGGCCCTAAGCGAGCCAGTTCCAAATGGCAAAACAAAGTAAAACACTGGGCCGGATAGTTGCACACGCGCGTTATGTTTCTCCCTGGACGAATCAAGAGTCCCGAAGCACACCACGTCTCTCTCATTCCGTCCGTCACGGCCGCTGCTTCCAGACTGCCTTCTTCATGCACTGGTAGAGGGAGGGGGCAGCAAAGCCATGTGTTCTGCACTGGCAGAGGCCGGGATGGCAGGTGTCGCACGTCTGTGTCAAGTTCACACATGCCCTGCTGCCGTCACTGATCCGCCACACACACTCAAGTACCGCACATCTCCTGTTAACCAGCGTACACCTGCCACTGACACACTCTGCGAACACCTGCCGCGACCAGGTGCAACTCCACCTGGCCTGTGGCCTGGTACGACGACAACTGTGATTATGTACGTCCATATTATAGATGATATTTAAATTACTATGGTTTAATCCATGTATTAACTTATATATAAATAAACATGTTGAAAAATTATTTAAATTATTTAATGATTGGATTTTTGATATTTCATATATAGTATGAATATGAGGTGGATACTTATACATGGCCTTTATTGCCCTGTTTTGCAGTGTACGTAAACTAGATAAATTTTTTTGATTTGAATAACCCCATATAGGTAACATATATGAAAGTTGACTACGTATTAATGAAAAATATATTAATCTTAATGCATATGATGGCAAAATCTCTCTTAATCTAAACAAGACACCTATAACAGGAACAATTTTTTTTATAATATAGACAACTGTTGGTCTAAAAAAAGGCCTAAATATTTAACAACAGTTGCTCTCTTAATTTGTTCATTATTTAATAAGAGTTCCAGGTCAATAAAAGGAAATTGAAAACCAAGTTTATGAAATATAATGTAGTTAGTTTTTTGAACATTTATCGAAAGCTTATTCAATGCCAGCCATTCTTCTAATATTTATAGATCATGTTGTATACCTAGATAGTATATTTGTAGTAGAGATTTAGCTGAGTAATTAATATATGTTTGTATCATCAGCAAATAAAAAAGGTTTGCCAAGTAGTGGTAAGGTGGCAATATCATTAACATAAGAGAAAAAGTATGGGTCCAAGGACAGATCCTTGATGAACTCCACAGCTGATTTGTAGTTTGCTACTTGAGCATCCATCAATACATACATATTGGTAGCAGTCTGTCAAATAACTTGTACACCAATCCAGCAAAATGCCTCGTATTCCTAGAGATTCAAGTTTATCAATTAGTATTACATGATCAACCGTATCAAATGCTTTTTTTTAATCAAGGAGAAGTCCAGCAGCAATTTCACCTTCATCTAGTGTTTTTCGTATTAGGTCAACAATGTCAATACCTGCACCCAGAGTAGACTTAGGACTAAATCCGTACTGATAAAATGAAAGTAGCCTACTTTTAATACAGTTTTCCAATATCTTGGAGATTATAGGAAGAATGGAAATGGGGCGGCAGTTACAGACTATCTGTTTGTCACCATTTTTAAAAATTGGAATGACTTTATCAATCTTACATTTCAGTGGTACAACACCTTGTTCAATAGATAAGTTAATAAATTCACACAAGTGTTTGCTAATTGTATTTTTATATTTGATAAAAAATTTGTTTTGCAATAAATCTTCAGTGTTGTTTATTTTATTTTTCAATGTAGAAATGATTTCCACTGTTTCCTGAGTTGAGACGGGTTGCATAACGAGAGTTTTACTGATATATTTATTTAATGTATTTCTTGTAGTTGGTAGGTATACTTCCAGCTGTACTAGGACCAACCTGGACAAAATATTGGTTACAAATGGTAGCAACTTGATATTTTCTTGTAACAATATTATTATTATCATTTATAGAATAAGAAATTTGTTTTTTTTATTGTTGTTCTTTCTTAATAGTGTATTTAATCTGCTAAGAGCCCTTTGGATCATTCTTGGTTTGATTTAATTTATTTGTATAATACAATTTTTTTCAATTTCTTTTCATTAATGTAATAGAATTTCTCAATAAAAGATATTAATTTCTAAGATAATTGTTGTTCGGGTATTTCTTAGTTTTGCTGTACAAAATAGTTTCCTTTTGATCAACAAGTTAATTTCATTAGTTATCCATTCAGGTTGTGAACCTCTTTTATTTTTTATGTGTTAAATGTGTAATTCATATTTTTTATAACTATGTTTATGTAATTATATAATTCGAGATAAATATTTATATAATTTTTGTCACAGGGAGAAAACTCACATTAGTTAAAATAATCATTGATTATCTTATAATCTAATTTAATCAGAGGAGGGCAAACTCCTTTTAGATTGCTGTCCTTTTGTGTTGTGAGGTTATCATCAATAATATTCATTAATATTAAATTATAGTCACTTAGGTCACACAATATATTATTAACTATGAAAGTGAATTTATTATTATTAAGTATATGGTCAATTAAACTAGGTTCATTAGGATTATTTATGTTTAATCTTGTAGGTATATGTTTATTACACATAATTAAACCTAAGATTCACAAAAAAGAATATATTTTTTGTTGCTAAATTGTCTTTGTTTGAGATATTTACATTAGTATCTCAAGTATAAGAATTTTTGTGAGCATACGGAAAAAATATGTGCTGTAAATCTTCAAGAAAGTTGGTTCTATTTTGTACATTGGCATTATAAACTGCCAATATATTAAACTTAAATAGACCTTTCTCTGTCTCTATCATAATAATATTATGTTCAGTCTCTACATGTTTAAGTATATTGCAACTGCAGCTCTGGTGGCAAAAAATAGCCACACCTCCTCCTATTCTGTTTTTTCGACAAGAAAAGACAGGATTATAATCATGAATATTATAATATTTACAGTCTTCTTCATTGAGCCATGTCTCTGTTAAGACAATAAAATCTACTTTATTAAGACTACGAAGTATTTCTTCAAGATCATCCAGTTTATTTTTTATACTTCTGATATTTAATGTAATTATACTAATTCCAGGAAGATGTGATTGATTTAGATATTGATCAATATTTACATAATGTTTTCCAACAATATCATAACATTGAACATCTTCATTAAGTTCTTCAACACTCTTGTTAATTTCATTAATATATTTATTATCAGTTAAAAGTTTAGAAAAATTACGGTAGAACTCCTACTACCAGCACTACATAGCTAGAATGTCTGTACAGTATTGAGACATTTTATACTAACATTTACGTATAGTCTAATTATTCTACTTACTACCCGATTCAATAGAAGAGGCAAAGGAAATAAAAAAATAAACATAACAGAACTATGAGTCCAGTTAACTTTGAAATACAATAGTTCAAACATCAAACAACAACTTAGCGAAATAAATAGTAAACTCACAATGTTAAAATGATAATTGATCAAAGAGTATCACATTAAACTTTTCAATGAGTGCAAAGAGGATAGCAAAACAATATGGAGGAACATAAAAACACTTATAAATAAAAGAGAAAAGTGAACATTGCAGGTTGAGTCTGTTAAGACAGGAGCTAACACAATCACAGAACCGCAATGTATCACAGATACATCTTGTGAACACTTTACCGATGTAGGTATAAGAATCTCTAATCAGATAAACACGTATCCTAACAATGATGTTCCTAAGTTGGGTACACTAGAAATGGCCACAAATTCCATTTTCCTCTCACCAGCAGATGAGATGGAAATTGATGGTATAATTGATAAGCTGCATATGTCCAGGGTATGATAATATCTCCACAAAAGTTACAAAATGTTGCAAACATCTTCTCGTACCACTTCTAACCCAGAACATAAACACGGTGCTCACTACTGGCAAACTTCCTACTGTCCTCAAGATTGCTCAAGTTACACCACTACACAAGTCTGGTCCAAACAATATATTAAACAACTACAGACCCATCTCTGTACTCAGTACTATAAGCTAAATTTATGAGAAAATAATCCATAAAAGACTTATACATTTCTATGAATCTACCAAATTCCTATACAAACACCAATATGGTTTCAGGCATAAACGTAATACAGGGTCTGCTGCTATGTCCTTGGTACAAGAAATACAAGTCACCATAGGCTGTAACAAATTTGCAGGTGCTATCTTTGTAGACCTTTGCAAAGCATTTGACATGGTCAATAACAATATTATATACTGCTGTTAAAACTTGAAATGAGTGGAATTAGAGGCACTGCTTTAAAATTGTTAGCCAGTTACATGGAAAAAAGGACTCAATTTGTAAAACAAAGGCAACACAAAAGTAAGCCAAGACTTGTCACCACTGGGGTGCCACAGGGCAGTGTCCTGGGGCCACTGCTTTGTCTTGTTTATGTAAATGACATACGCAAACTAACATTTTATGGATCACCAAAATTATTTGCAGATGATACAGCCTTGTTTCACAACTCATCCACAGACATACCAGGTATGTTACATCATATGCAAGAGGATCTGATTCTCCTGACTATCTAAGGGCAAACAAATGAGCTGTAAACACAGAGCAAACAAACTACATAACCTAGAAACAACCACAGTATTAACACCCCACTTCTATACAACAACAAACAATTAACCAGATCAGAATAATGTTGTAAAATATTTAGGGCTGTAGGCTACATAGATAAAAACCTCAGTTGGAAAATACATACAGATCAAATAATGAACAAAGTGCTACCAGTAGAAGGGATTCTATGGAGATTAATAGATACAGGGTTCTTACAGCAACATACAATCAAAATACAAGGACTTTCAATTTTTTCAAGGACCGTCTACCAATTTTTCAAGGACCGCAATAAATTACATTTGATACGCCAAATTGTTATTCGCATGTTTAAGGTTTATTTTAAACAATTCTATTATGGTTTCCTCCCCCCCCCCCCAAGAACTGAAGTTCACCAACGGTAAATGAAAAGAAATAAATTTTATTTTAAATTAACACCTTCATATTTAATGAAACTCCTCCATAATTATTAAAAAATTTCAAGAAAATAAATTACACAATCACAAAATAAGTACAGTGTACCCTCGATAACTCGGACCTCGATGTCCCGGACTTCGGATTACTCGGGCAGAATTTCAAAAAACCAAAATTAATTTTAAATAAATTATTTTTTGGTCAAAAATCATAAGAAAATTGTGTCTGCCTCATTTAAATCCATTACGTTTTATTTAAAAACAGTATTACGCTTTAAAAGCAGTTGCTCATCGCTACGTAGCCTTTAATAATCCCACCGTAAAATATCTGGCAAGTTCCGTGTGGTTAAATGTTGCTAGCGAGGCGCGCGAGTAGAGATGCAAATCAGCAGTCCGACCTCCCTTCTTTATCATTCCTCCCTCTTCACCGTACGAGCCATACACATACGTGCACCATAAATAAACATTTCAGTATGATGCTGGTGAAATGGACGGTAACTACACAATGGCAACTAAAGGGGAATTTATTTTGTTCTGGTATGTGCGATAAATTCAAGATTGCAAAACAATTTGTTCCGGACATTAATAAAAAAAATTAAAAGCCATTGGCTTGCATTGCAATGTAGGCAAGGTGGTGAGAGGGTTTTACAGCCCTTAAACGACGTCTTACAAGCCGATGAAGATGAAGTGAGGTGAAAAAACAACACAACATCCATGCCCGAGCAAGGATTCGAACCCAGGGCCTCTCGCACCGTAAACTGGCGCCTAACCCACTACGTTAGAGGCCAGCGCGATATCGAAAAAAAACAGGGCTTAATAAATTATAAAATAGGGGAGGAGGCAGAAAGTGGCTTCTGCCCCGGGTCGCACATTCTAGAGGGCCTCGCTTTTGAAAAAGTTAAATGGTTAAAATGAATGGGCTTTTATTGAGTTCCCGTTAATGTTGATGGTATCTGTGAAATTTATTTTAAGTGTAATGAGTGTGTAAAGACATCACTGATCTATGACGGCGCAGCCAAGGTAAGATAGTATGAAGGGAGGCCTACAAGCGCACATTATCACTTCAACCACGGCCGTGACTACAACTAAACAAAAAAAAAAGGATGAAAGGTAGACTGAGAGTTACGTTGCTCCTCTAACAACGAGACCCTGGAAAAAAAACAATTTCTCGTAGGAAACTAGCAGCTGGCTGCAGACACTGTGACATGCTGATGTAGAGCAATTTTTCACCCAAACATCGCGTGAGTTGCGTGTGGTCACGTGCGGTGTTTTTATTGCGGTTGAGACTGTACCGGTTGACCTTGACTACTTCCTCTCATGCTCTACCACCCTAGCTTATCTCACACACACATGCGCACGCACAGACTGTTGTCAGCCAGACGAGAGAAGGGGGTGAGAACTTTTATGTGGTAGAAGGGTGCCTTGGTGCCAGCTTCTAGCACAGATAAGAAAAGATCAGCCAGAAGTAGCATAAAAAATAAATAAAAAAGAATCTGCCGGCCCTGGTTGTTTAACATTCTTTCTTTTATAGTTCTCCCGTTACAGTGATAATTTCCCCACTACCCCCTCCTGTAAATTGATACGTACAAAGCAGTATATACTGCCGCCTCTTTTGCTTGTAGAAATGATAGCGTACTGGTTTCCTCACATTTCTTGTGATTGATTACCCCTTCTTCCCAGACACGCCTCGATAACACGGACAAATCGTAACTCAGACAGCTTCTCCCCCCTTTTAGTCCGAGTTATCGAGGGATCACTGTACTTTTTAAAGAAAGAAATTTTATTTTCAAAAAAATTTGGCCTGCTACCGGTTCTAATGTAAACAAATATGGCTGATGCTATGCTCCTGCTTAAGAGTACGTAGTAGATAAATAAACGCTGTAAACAAAAATTGATTTCTACGCTTTTTACGAAGCCAATATGGATAAAATATTCAATGACAATCCTAGATAATGGTATTTGCCAACTTTACGAGTAAATATTTACCCAAAATTACTAATTCGTTACAAGTGATCTCTTGCGCCGCAGTTAACTGCACGAAGTTCCGGCGTCAGAGATTGTGCCTCAGAAGTTCGTAACACTGGAAACTATATTGTTTAAAACGTTGGCTAAAACTGTTGTCCAGAATTGCTTTCGTTTAATTTTCACAAATTGGTTTCAAGAAACTTACAGTTGCAGATTAATGCTTTTAGTGTTGAATTACATACCATGCCCTTAATTATTAGCACAAATTAAGAGTATTTTATTCCTAATTTGAGGTATTAAAATTACTACAAATTACATACTGTAACTGAATAAATAAAAAATAAGCAAGCAAAGTAAAATATCATTGGTCACCAATTGCACAACGTACAGTGTAAGATTGTTGGTACATAACACCGCTTCGGAAGTGGTCGGTCAACTTCGACTTGAAAAACGTGGGAGACATACCCCTTTTGCAGCATGCACTGCACGCTAGCTTCTCTCACACCTGACACGTAATTTATTTTTTAATACTCTCGTAAATACTGCTTTTCGTATTTTGTTTTCTTTTAAAAGCTCTACAGTTTCTTTTTTTACACGTCTCCTCTTCGAAAAAACATTGCCATTAAACTCTAGCAGATGCATATTACTACTTGTCATGATCACATAAAAACAAACACTAGGCGTAACCAAACGTGTTGTGATATGCCTGAAAGTGTATCAATTTCACAAACGCTGCAAAAGTCTGTTGTCATCAATTAAATTATATTACAGAAATATTGCGTAGACAATATGGTTTCATACTTCTGAGAAAGGATTTTTAGGATAATAGCTAGAATATTAGGTAAGTAAACCCACAAATTCAAGGGCTTTTCAAGGACTTTTAAGGACATGGTTAAAGTTCCAGGACTTTCCAGGACTGTAAGAACCCTGTAGATACCCCCACAGAGATTAAAAACTTATTTATAACTCCTTAATAAACTCTCATTTGCAATATTTGTCTATGGTGTGGGGATCAGCAGCAAAGTCCTTCTTATACCTGTTACAAAGTGTGCAAAATAAAGCAATAAAGGCTGTGCATACAGCCAGTAAACCTATGTGTATGACCTATAATGTGCTCTCCATTAGCTCTATGTATGTATTTAACATATTGAATTTCATTTTTATTAACTCCTCCTGTGATGAACCAGTAAAACATAGTCATTTCACCCGTCAAACAAATTTTAAGTATTTAAAGAGCATAAATGCTGAGACAGGCAGCAAGGTTACCAGCTCTTTAATGCACTACCAGATTCATTAAAAACTATCAGAAAACAAACTCACTTTAAGCTTGAACTAAGGAAACTACTGCTGGAAAGGCTAAGTGATGAGGCGAAAAGCTCGTATATGGATAAGATGATGGAGGAAGGCAAAAAGGTAGTTGGGATAAGCTATTTAAGTATGTAAGGTAAGAGGAAGTGAACAGAAAATACCAACACTCAGAAGGGAAGGGGGACAAGAATCCGTAACTGATGAGGAGAAAGCAGAGGTGTTGCAGGAGCAGTACCTAACTGTGTTTGACACAAGCAAAGAAGGTAGGTGGGAAAGTAAGGAGATTATTAGTTTTTACAATGATAGATGTAAGATAGAGATAGAAAGGGGTTCTCATGTGTGACGCAGTTGGCAGGATTGTTGGAAGATATAGGGGAGGCTATGGATGGGAGGAAACAGGTAGATGCGTGTTTTGAGGATAATATGGTGGTAAACTGGGTGGGAGAGTATCTGAGAGGAAGAACCCAGAGAGAGAGTAGGACACACATCTCAGAGGAAGGAAGGGTAACATCAGGGGTTCCACAAGGTAGTGTTCTAGGACCCCTCCTCTTTTTAATTATGATGGGGGATTTGGGGATAAACATTAATTGTAGGGTCTTCTTTTTGCAGACGACTATGTATTGTACAAGGTGATTGGAGAGGGTGGGGGTCTGCAGGAGGACATAAACAAATTGGAACAATGAACAAAGGAAAATATGATGAAAATTACATGGGGCGGACAGGAGATTGGAGAGGCGAACAGATATAAATATTTGGGAGTTATTCTTCAGGATGACTTACGATGGGGCGAGCAAGTGAAGTGTGTTACAAGTAAAGGTAGAAGAGCGCTGGCCTGCTGGGAAGGGAAGTGGTAGAGATGGAGAAGGTGCAGAGAAGGGCTGCTAGGTGGGTCACAAATAAGTGGAGGACACAGGGGGAGAGAGAGGAGGATTTCAGACCATCAGTAATGGTGAGAGGACTGGTGTGGGGCACACTGCAGGAGAGGAGGAGAGTGGAGCGGCTGGTAAGGATGTTTAAGGTGGTGAGAAGGGTGTGTGGGTGGGCACAACTGGGTGACAAGATACAGAGAGGTAGGCCTATATTCAGGGGAAGGGGTGATCATGAGTGGAAGATACAGAGGGAGGGGAAGCGGACAGAGAATGGAAAAAACACTATGATGGTGAGTACGGTGAAGGACTGGAATGAATTGGCGAAGGAGGTGGTTGAGGTGACGGGAGCGAGGGAATTTAGGAAAAGGTTAATGGGGTCGGAAAATTGAGAAGAGGTAGGTTAAGCAAATCCTTGCCACAGGGCTGAGGCCCAATTGAAAGAAGAAATATTTAATTTAATTAAGTATGGTTGTATAGATAATTTGCATATTGTAACCTAGTCTTGTAACTAATAGGTTCTGTCCTTATCTCTAACTTGTGTGAAGTGTTCAGCCACTTCCCCATCTTGGTTAAATCTTTAAAAGGTGTTTTTAGTTTTCTTATTTAAATTTATATTTAAATCTTTCTTAACAGGCTATATGTCATTTTTAGGGTGAGTTTGTCAGGTGTCCGGTGCGATGCAACAGAATTCAATAACCTAGTAATTGGGGACATGTTAATTTAAATTTACCTTTTCAAAATTTAAATATAAACATAGTCAAGGAATTTTAAAGTAGAGTCATTTGATTATCTTCCTGGCCTGTTTGGTTTCAAATTGACCACAGTAAAATTTTAATTATTTTTGTTGTTATAACTTTTTCTTGTATTTTGACCAATTAAATTTTTGAGTTTTGGCAATTTTAGCATATTATTACATTTTCCCTGGTGAAGTGAGTAACTTCAGGTGTTGCAAGCTTCTCCAGGCTGTAGGATTTCTGGCGCCGACGTTGTGGTTGATCGCTTGCTTCATGGAATTCTCTCCATGACGTAGGTTATTGACGCACGTAGGTCAGCCATCCCAGAGGGTTGCTTAGGGTATTGCGCCGCAAAAGTAGTTCCACTGTTATGCACTTTTTGTCCCTAATTATTATATTTGTGTGGATAAACTATTTTGTTTCAATGTAAAAACTATATATTCAAATTTTGGAATCGTTTGTTATGGGTTTAAATGTCATTTTACTGCTTTTGGGGGAATTAGAGTCTGTTGTATCACTCCGCCGAGGGATACCTTAGCTACCATGACCGTCCATGATTTAACAGTCGTGCAGGGATGGCGCGAGAGTAAGGACGACAGTCGTGCAGGGATGGCGCGAGAGTAAGGACGACAGTCGTGCAGGGATGGCGCGAGAGTAAGGTTAACAGTAGTGCAGGGAGGGCGCGAGAGTAAGGTTAACAGTAGTGCAGGGAGGGCGCGAGAGGAAGGACGAGTGTCGGGCAGATGGGGGAGAAAGCCTCGAGTCCGTTGGCGTGGCTAAAAGGGACATAGACTTCTTTTTTCTTCTTTGCCTTTTATCACAGGCAGTAGTGAGGTGATGGGTGTTGCGGGGTTACGAACAGGGCCGAGTTTGTTCGTTATAGATATTCCTTAATGTTTTCGTCAGTTTGTTTCCTT
>PNEQ01100327.1:0-67902 GCA_003012365.1 Medauroidea extradentata | reverse complement strand
GATAGGAAGAGACAGAGCTAGAGAGATAGGAAGCGACAGAGCTAGAGAGATAGGAAGAGATAGAGCTAGAGAGCTGGAGAGAGATGGTTAGAGAGCACAAACCAATTACTCGTGTGAAGTAGTACATTTTTCTATGTACCACGCGTTGTGTAATTAACAGCAACAGTTGTATGCATTTTTCTTGTAAATAACAGTGTATCCTCTGCGTTTGCAACAACTGGACACTTGTATTAAATGTGACTACGAGAATACGTAGTGGCTCACATCATCTGCACAAACTGTGCACCGATCATGTGTATGCAGGCTGCGCCGCTGCATGCGAGGTAACCCTGCGCGTCAGTGGCCGACCAATTGTCCATGAACTGCTAGCAGACAATGAACGAATAGACGAGGCTTAAGTATGCATAGCACATTGGATTCTAACATGCAAGTCATTTAATTCGCGAAATTTTCCTGTCCATTATTATGCTAACAGCAATAGAAAAGGCTTGCAATTAAATTACTATTCTGGTTTTACATGTTAAATAATACGGATATTTTTAACCTAAATGTGTAAATTAAATAGGAAAGTAAAGTTATAGCTAGGGACAGGAAAATTTCGCGAATTCAATGACTTGCGAGTTAGAATCAACTGTGCTGTGCATTCTCAAGACCCGACCATTAGTCCACTAACTGCTACTACTGGAACAGCAGACTATGAACGAATACACAGGGCTTGAGTATGCATAGGACAATGGATTCTAGCATACTGCATGCTGGCCATTGAATTCGCGAAATTTCCCTGTCCCTGATATGGCGACGGATGTTCCACGTTAGTAACACAGTTCGTTGGGGCTTGTACTTGTCTGCTCGTACTTGCAGAAGTGTGTGCTAGAAGAAGAAGAAGGAAGCAGTTGCCGCTTCCCCACTCATCATTGGCGCAAGAGACAGGACAGGATCCCGGTGCAGAACAAAGGGACGGGACGTTGATGCGGGGTTTGCGCGCGCGAACACACCTACCTGCCTCATCAATAAAACATGTCCGCGGTGCGCGAGCCAGTCACATTCCTGCCGCACCCCGCCGTTGACATCACCCGGCAGCGCCCCTGGCGGCGTGGCCTGCAACTGCGGAACCGCCCGCCTAGTCACTGCCTAACTTAGATCTATCTCCTGCTCAATCTTACACCGTTGATATATTTATGTACCTGCGGTGTAGTTAACTGTCCGAACAATAAATTCTTGTATAATTTCGATTTATCTATTACTCCATGGACAACTGAACTGTTTTTCCATGTATGGTAGGGTTAACTGAATAATTTCTCCATATATGATAACATGATAACAGTCAATTGAACACATTGTCGATGCGTGATGCAGTTTCTCCATGTATTAGACATGCTGCTGAACTGTTTCTCCATGTATGATAACTGTCAACTGAATTATTTTTCAATGTAAATTATTACAATTTATGTATGCGTGGCTGAACTTATTTCTCTATCGGTGATGTGATTGACTGAACTGTTTATTTGTAGCCATATGATAAAGTCAATTGATCTATTCCTTTGTTATGAGGTAGTCAATTATAATATTTTCTTCATGTATGATGCATCAGTCATGTTAATCAAACATTCTCTATGATTGGCCAAAGCTCGTTTTGATGTTTTTGACATCACTGTACATTTGGATTGTGATTTTTTATATATTGCTTCCTTATACTTTTACAAAAATCCTTGCACCTTCCCGGGTTTCAATAGTACAAAATAACCACAGTCAGGCAGAACCTTTATCCAATTTTATCACCCTTCAAACATTTTCTTAGCGTGAAGTTATGCCAGTTTCCACACATGTGAAAATGTTCACAATTTTCAGTGTAATTCATTGCAGTGATAACATGCCACATGTTTGATAGAATGCAGATTGCATCAATTCTTGTACCTAAGCACGGGATGGTTTGACAAAGTACTAAAGATAACCACCTGTGTTGCAGTTAGACACATATTATTTTGATACAGTGATATAGTAACCTTTTCTTTCTGTTGTCCTGATCATAAAACTAATAAAATTGCAGTTGAATAAAGTGATTCATTTCGGTATACAATTTTTTACTACAATGAATGTGTTTGTTAAGTTGTTTTTGCACTCTTAACTAATGCTTACTTAAGTATCAGGTATGATTTTAATTAGCGGTTCCCAAACTGTTGTCCAGAAGATTTTTTATAGTTTTTTTTTTGTTTTTAACTTTTATACTGTGAAATAGTTATAAAAGTGTATAGTACTTAATTTAACATGTAAAATGTTACTTTAAGAATTTAAAGTGGATATTGAAAGGAAAGGTATTCGTAGAAAATAGTTTTTTTTTATATATCTTTATGAGTAAATGTGTTGATAAAATGTTTGAGTATCAATTTTTATGATATCATGGTTTTTGAACCTTAATTTTTGCGCAAAAGATTACGCTAAAGCAATGTTTCACATTTGCGAGCAGTTTCCTCAGAAATACGACAAAAACTCTTTTCTAGGATTGCTCTTCTTCTTCCAAATTGACTTTCCAATTTCTGCAAATTTCAACAAACATTTAGCAGCATTAAATTATGTTCTACATCCTTTTAATTTAATATGTAAAGTTTTTTTACTAAGGCACCACATTTCAGTTTGGCATCAAATCATAATTCCCATATTTTGGCACCAAACAAAAATACGGAATTAGGTATATGTGTCACTACCAGAATCCTCAAAAGGAATTTTGGGTTCCAAGTCTTTTAAACTCAGAACACTATTCCAACTCCTTCGCACCTCTTATCCCCCCCCCCCCCCTTCATTTTTCAATGTCTGCTGCTATTAATTAATACAACAGTTGTATTATACATAATGATCCATAGTAAAATAATAAAATTTAAAAATGGCATCCTACGGTCCTGGACCCCCACACATTTGTGCAGTCTCTGCAATCCTCTTTTTAGTAGCAGCCCTGGTCGCTGGTTGTTCGTGGTAAAAAAAAGTTTGGGAATAATTGTTGTAAAAGGTATTGATGCTAGTTAAATGCAGATTGTATTGCAGTAATAATTCAGATGTGAGGAGAAAGTGTGCCTGTTGTCATGGCATCTGTTTTTTCTGTGTTTCAGTTTAACTTTGTGGGTCGGATCCTGGGCCCGCGAGGCATGACCGCCAAGCAGCTGGAGCAGGAGACTGGTTGCAAGATAATGGTTCGTGGCAGAGGATCAATGAGGGATAAGAAGAAGGTGGGTCTCCAGGTCGGTTCAGCCCCGCTGCCAGTAAACACTCTGTATTATTGTACTGCTTGGGGCCCCGCGGAGTTGCCCGCTCCCCTCGGCTGGCCAATCATCCAGGTCCGTGCACCTCCTCTAATACTGCCTTCTTCACGTTACTACTCAGTTATCATTTTGTTTCAAGGAACCTTTCAGTGGGAGTGAATGAGTTTTAAGTAAAATATTGGACGTATGCCATTGCTTCAGTATATCTGCCCAGGTAGCTAGGGGAGACAGATAAAAATAGCCAAGATTTACTGTAGTCAGAATAAAAGTACATCATGCAAACAATGATGTTAGATACAACACACAAAAAACATAAATAAAACAGAGCCAAACGACCAAACCACAACAATTGAAAAAACAAAGGAGGTAGCCCATGTTCTGACTACAGGTAATTTTGGATAATTTTCTCGTTTTATTTTTCCACCAGGTTTTCTGGGATGATATAATGCAGCAGTGTATAGTGTATGTCCACAATTTTACTCGAAATTATTGGGTTATTTTAGTCCTCCGGACTCGTTCTTTCAATTATCACTGCTCTTTATTCTTCTTCTCGTTTCATCCTCTCTTCTAAATCTGCTCTTCTGCATCTTACATCTTCCCGTACATTCTTGACACCTGCATGCATCTAGACAGATCTGGTCATTGAGGGCAGCAGCATGTATCTGTAGCTGCCCATTGAATTCACTTGGGTGTAATACAGAAGTCTATTTTTAAAGAATTAATTTAAATCTAAAAGTTTCTGGAAGTCTGTATAGAAAAATCATGAAAAGATAGTAATATAATATTGATTTGGGGAAATTTGTGAGCAAATAAGGTTCTCTTATAATGTTGTCAACATTTTAAGACAATGTTCACTACAACATTGCAGTGTCTTGATATAAAGTCGTTCATATGCTAAGTTTGTTCAAAAAACACCAATTTGTCTGTAGTGCAACAAATTAATTAGGACTAGTTGACTTGCTGTTTCAGTCAATTGTATTGACAGATTGTAAGAAATGATTAAGTTTTTGCATGTACTATATTTCATTTGAGTGTGAAAACATAACAACATAACACCAAATACAAAAAATTTGTGAAATTTCAGGAATTTTAAGGGTACTTGCAAACCAAACAGTAGTTAACATTATTTTTGATGGATAACGTGGCGTAGTTGTTCTATATTAAGTTTGTTTTTCTGGGTCTTAACACAACACTATGTCTGGCCAGAGTAATACATTTCTTTAGCATAATCTCTTCTACCAGAATCCAAGACACCAAAATTTGGGATCTCAAATATTTAGGCAGAAACACACAATTCTGGCAATATATTTGCTAACTAACTTGGCAGAACATATTTTCTAAGATAATTTTTCCTGTGCTGACATCCGAAACCCTGCAGAATTAATGTGTCACATTTAGCATTACCTAATTCATATTAATCCCTACTACAACATAATTTCAATAAAAGAAAGTTAACTCTAAAACACATGAAGAAGCTTGTATTCAACTTCAGTTTAATGCAAGTGATTTTCTGGCAAAATGTGACATTTTCAGTTATGTTGATTTAATTTTACATTAAAGTTTTTTCAATTGAAAAAAAAGTTAGGTATTTGTAAAGCTAATTCGCCAATACGTTGGTGTACGCAGCAGTTAATATTTCGGGTGTGTCCAGTGACTGAAAATATTCTGATCACTGCTTTAAATGAGGTGGTCCAGGGGTCTTCCCCTGGGAAAATTTGGTTTTAAGGTGCAAAATGAGAGCTATTTAAGCAGTTTTCATATAGAAACTTTTAATACTCCGCTGGTAAGAATATTAATATTTTTAACATAATTGTTTATATTTTTCTTTGGGATGATGGGAAAACCTGTCTAAATAATTTATTGGGGGGCAAACAAAATATTTTTTTTTTTGGAGGGAGCATCCCTCCATCCCCCGCCAGGCATGGACATGTGCTAACGGATACATCTGGTCATAGCACACAAATTTTTGTTCTTAAGCACTTATTGAGTTTTATTTCTATACATACTGTTTCTTTCTTTTAGATTTATTAATTTAGCAATACATGAAACATTATATATTTCTTATTGTATTGAATAATGATGCAGGCTCTGGAAATAGTACTGGACAAATGTAAAACATTTTACCACTTGTAGCAAAAATGTTTATTACTTGAAAATGTTAATTTCTGAGCAGAATATGAATTTCAAAAAGTACTGTAGTACGTAGTTTGTTTGAAATGATTATAACATGCAACATCCTTTAAACTATGTTCAACCACAAGGTTATGACTTTTCAGTACAGTTAAGTGGAGGATAAGGATATGCTACATGGTTCAGTAGAGTCCTGGTGATGCAACTGTACAGGTAATCCTGTGAGAAAAGGATAATATGCAATAATAAATACAAAAACCAAACAGTGACAAGAATACTACTACAGTCAATACATCATAGTAACTAAGTTTATCTTTCTCTCCTGAGAAACATGCTTGGAAATTCCATTGTGTTTATACCTTTAAACCATCCTGACTTAGTGGAAAATCAGGTTCTCTGAGATTCTGTTAACATACATTCTGCTCACCTAGAGATATTTCAAATTTGGACTAACATGTACTGTACAAACTATATGAGTAATAATACTAGACATTTTATTTACAGTACAGTCGTAGGTATCTACATAACTTTAGAAATATATGTCAAGCACATTGTAACACAGGTGTTGAGAAATTTCAACCGGGGTACCATGGTGGTCGAAGGGGCAGACCTCTCTCCTCCCATGTAGGCAATCCGGGTTCAGTCCTGGATTTTTCACATGTGAGAAACGGGGTACATGTTGCTGTTGTCCGGAGGGTTTTCTGTGGGAACTCCTGTTTCCCCCTCCCCCCATTTCCGCTGTCATCTGTCGTTGCTCCACAATCATCTCATCTCACCGCATCTCATTGATTCCTCAGGCCGGTCATGGGGGTGTCTTGTTAGCAAGTAGCCAACCTACCCTTCACCATGGCCTTCTCTAATATGCCATGTGACCCTGCCAGAAGGCGGGAACACGTTGTGGATTTAATTTCAATTCCTACCTGCATAACAACTTTTCTGTGGTACTCCGGGGATCACCAGTTATGTATTTGTTTAGACTTAGTGACGTAAAATATAGTCTGTCTCATATAAGAATGCCACTTTTTGACATTTGTGTTTGCATTTATTTTTTTAGTTGTTTCCATGAAATAAGCAGTGTTTTCCTCTGCCACAAGTAACTTTTACACAAACACACTTAGCTGGGTCTCATACTGTGCAATTTACCAAAATTAAAAGTTATTTCCTGCAGAAATTGGTACACACGATAGCCTTCAAAACTGTCAAAAAATGGAATTCTTTCGTGAGACAGACTATATGACCCATGGTATAACTTGTGTCTTGATGTAACAGGCATCTATGTAGATATATGTTGAATTTTATGTACTTTTAAGTTTGCGTAAGTCATGTGTCTGATGTAATAGGTCAACCAGTCTCTGTAGGAAATAATCTGTATTTGTATCCATTATCACCCATTCCTTCATTAACAACCACAAAAATAATTTCTTTGTTTGCCTTTGTAAAATGCATTGTTACCAAGAGTTATGTCACAGCTGTACTCGCAAAGCATGGAAGTACTATTGCCAACTTTATGGACACACATCCATGGGATATTTTCTTCTGATGTGTTCTGTCTCACACCAATGGCTTCATAATCCTGAGCTGTGGTTCCACAATCACACTTCTAACCCAGTTAATAGTCCGTGCTGATGCTCCTGAACAAAGCTTTCAATAAATTACTGATGTATTCAAAATACAGATCATTGGGAATTTTTTTTAAAGTCCCTGGTAAAATGTGTTTCTGTAGCTCTGGCATGTTAAAACTTTTGTAAACATGTTTTATTGTTTGTCCTACACAATGAAATGTCTTCACATAGTGTGTTGGAAGATTCTTTTTTAGTATTTGAGTAGAAGTTGTTTTCCTGATGTAATGAAATTATTGTCTTTCAGAAAACTTTTACTATGTATAAAATGATCAGTATTGCTAAAAGAAATTTTAAACATCTTCAAAAATATTTAACCTAAGTTATTTAGTTTTAGATGTGTCAGTTATATTCTTTCAATTGCATTTTTATTCCACACATTCTTACCTTTCAATGTATGAAAAAATTTGTTTACCTTGATGCACAAAGTAACATTATTAAGTCTTTGTGGAAAACAGGTACACAAGCATGACAAACATTTAAGCTCTCTGTGCTCAAGAATATATAGACCAGATCCACATTGTAGTTTTATATAGTATTACAGAACTAAAGGTATCATCATTACGTACTGTATTTGTAATTAAAAAACACAACTTGTACTAATAGGTATTACATAATACAGTACATCTAAGTTATCTCAGGAGCATGAGTAATCATGTTTTGATTTTTTCACATTAGAAGTTGCAATTAACTGTTCAGATTTTGTTATTAAAGGTTATAGTATAAGAAATTAAGTATTTTTTGTAAATTTTTTCATGCAGCAGCACAAATTTGGCAAAAATTTTGATCCACGTAAGTACACTTGACATGTTGTAAGCTTTGTGCATTTACTTTCAAATAATAGCTGCTCATTATTGTTTACGTTTCTTCTTAGTGTTTGCATACATTCTTGAATTTTTTGGTGATTTCTAAAACTGGTTCAATGAACTAATGATTTTGAATGTTTATATGATAAAATTATGTCTCTTGTTTCATTTTTTAATACTCTCAAGATAAGCCCTTGCTTGGTATATGAATGGTGGTGTAGTCTGTCCACGGGGGTAGCATAAGGTCTGAATGAGGGCGAGGGGGGAGAGGTAACCACCAAATTTGCCAGCCACCATACTGCTTTAACCTCAAAAGTACACATCAGACTGGTATTTTTATGGTAAATTAATGTATTATGCTGTTTAATTGATGTTTTAGGTTGAAAACTCTATATTTTAGCCCTGTTTACACACCTCCTAACTAGTATTTCCTCAATTTTTTAATTAGTCGGCCATATTGATACCAGCGACGTCAAGCGTTGTTTGGTTACAATTCCCGGCGACATGCTTCATCTGGACCCTTCTAACATCTTTGAGTCTGTCACATGTGTTGACTTTTTGTTCTAAACGTATTTATATAGCCTTTAAAAAATACACTTCAATTATACTGAAATGTTTTTGTTAATGCAGCTTGCCTGTTAAAATCATGTTTGTAGGGAATTTAAAGATTGCAAAAACAACGTTCAGACTGCAGTATCTGGAGAAATGTTAACCTGATTCATTTAGTAGAAACATTTGAGGACTTGGGAAACTGAAGACCATTCTATCCACAAATGAAATTATAGGGTCACTGATTAAGAAATTCTGAAACACTTTGTGACAGTTTACTGCTCTGTGCATAAAGGGTGTATTTATCTTGTTGTGGGAATGAGGGTTGCCAATATTGATTCTCTCCTGTTCTATTGCCTCCAGTGCAGTGGGTAAAAAGCATTGTGTGAGGACTTCTGTTATTGTGCAAGTTATCTTTATTTTGTAGTAATAAAATAAACTGTACATGTCTAATTTAGAAACTATTTTAGACATTGTTAAAAAGTAATCATGATTCAAATAGCCATATTGAGTCACTACCTGTTGTTTTACATATTCTTAAAATGCAACTAGCGGAGACTACTCCAGCATGGGTTTAACTAGATGGTTTACAATCGACAAAGTAGGTGGGTAGTTTAAGGTGTGATTAACATAAAAGTTATAAAGGTGGTTAGCTCGTTGGTCATGCAAGAACTGCCATGGCAGCCTAAGAAGGTATGTGGCAAAGCCGGGTATCTCGCCAGAATGTGTCCCTACAAACTAAAAATAAACATGAAGCCCTTGCAGAAAAATCACGAAAGTGATCAAAAACACTATAAATATTTTCAATTGAAACAACCATGATAATAAATACACAATAAGAGTTCTGCTCAAGATGATTGTAAAATGTAAGACAAAAGTACTTTAAGTTAAGAATAAGACAAAAACAGTATTAATTAAATATGTGCGTTTATGGTAATGATCTTTTCTTTAACTAGGTTCAGTTTGTAAGTATGTAAAATTCTGAAATTAATTTAGTGTGCACAAGGATGTAAGCATGGCATCCAAAATACTTATCACTACACTGTTCTTTTTTTTTTTTCATTACTTCAAAATTAAGTTTCTAAAAACCAAACTGAGTATGCTAGAAAAGTATTTCTCGGCAGGGATCAATAATTTTTATGTTTATTTCCCTTAGAATGTAATATTATGTGATCTAAGTGTTCTGAACTTGAAGGTACTCTTACGTAGCAGCGAGTAGCGTTGCGATGCTGCATTTATTTGTGCAACTTACCCCATTGACAAAGTTTTATTGAAATGATATCAAAAAGCCTTCTGCTGGCATTGCATTGGAATTTGATAGTTTTGTTACTACACTGGGCAGTTAATTCTTCACACGTGACCATAGGGAACTAGACTTACTGTGTTTACTGCACCTGACCTGGTCTCTTAGATGAAGGGAGGGAGTGAAGCACGGTGGCATATGTGTGTCCGCCAAAGGGTCGAACAGGCTTCGTGGCACGTGTTACAAACTAAATTAGTTAACTTAACAATTTATTATTTTTTTTAAAGCTATTCTGAAAAGTAATTATGACAGAAAGTAAAGTACCATTGGGAATGTTTAAGGGAAAGTACATCTAGTTACCTTATGAGATAAGTATTTTGTAACTGGAAGCTGGAATCCGACTATCACTGTCAACATTGCTGTTTAGTTCAGTATTTCTTTTAAAAATAGAATGTGCAGCTTTTTTTAGACAGAGTTAGTAAGCCTTTATACAGAAAATAAGTTTTGTATATAATTCATGGGGGCTTGCCATTTAAAAAAGTGTTACAAAATCATTTACTTCAGTACATAATTTGTACTGATCTGAACAGGTTGAAGCGTAAATTGACTGTGATTTGAAGCTTATCAACTAGGACATTTGCATCATAATGGAGCAGAGTATTTGCAATTTTTTGTCCTATTCTTTTAAATTTGTATTTTTTCTCTTTAATGTTCTGTAAATGACAGCTTTGTCTGTTGAACACTTGCTTAGATACATTCATGACACAAAAGGAGAGATTTTATTCACACTAAACTTCTCTTTATTGGTGTTTGAAATAAGTATTTTCCTCAACTCCACCTGCAAGGCTGGCCCTGGGGGTGTGTGTGAAGCATGGTACAGTGTACCGCCATGTTGCGCTCACCCAGTGTTGCCATGGCTTGCAACTGGAGGAAGTGTCACAGGAAAGTTGTGGTGTAAATGCTGAGGTTGTTTCCACTGGTGTGCAGGAAGAGGCAAACAGAGGCAAGCCCAACTGGGAGCATCTCAATGATGAGCTGCACGTCCTTATCACTGTAGAGGATTCTGAGAACAGAGCTAACTTGAAGATGCAGCGAGCTGTCGAAGAGGTCAAGAAGTTACTTGTTCCTGTGAGTATCCCCCTCCTCTCCCCTCCTGAGTTGACAAACCCTCTTGTGTTGGTTTTGTTTGTTTATAAGTTTATAAGTTGCAAATTTAATGTAGCTTCTGTGTAGGCAAGTCGATTTTCTATAACATTTAAGCTTTGTTTGTTCTTTTCAGACGAAGCTCTGTCGTACCCCATGACCTACTAACATCTCTTGCCTCATCACTTTCAAAACCACGAAACCCTTCTTGCACCCTCGTCTTCTCTGGTGTGTACCTTGCCTCTGTCTCCTCACTCACCTCTATCATGTCCTCTCGTGTCCATCTGCTGACTGTTCCTCCGCTCCTTCGTGCTTTTCCACCACTGATACCCTAGTTTTGCTGTGTTTGTACCACAGTGTGTCCTGCGGTCTAGTTCCTTCTTCGTGTGGTGCATTTTGGGCTATGTTCTCTTCAGCTCCTGCTTGAGTCTGGTGTCCTTGCACAAAAACCTCATTCGTCACTGGACTGACTATTGTATACACTCGCCCTGGAAACCATGTCTTCTTCTCTCCCTTGACACCGCGCACCCACACATCGTCTCCTGCCAAAAAGTGTTGTAGCTGTCTTCCAGCCACCAGTGAACCTGCTTGCCTGGTTGTCTGCTACTCTTGCATTCTATAGTTCAACTAAAGCTTTAAAACACTCAACCTGATACGTGGTTAACGCATCAAGAACAGTTCAGCTTGTGTCACTCTTGTGCTTGACGATGGAATATTCCAAATGGAAAACAAAAAATTATCTAACCTGTGCTGTAACGAGAGAGATGTGCTCCCTGCAGAAGAAACATGTTTCTGCAGCTATTTTTTAACCTCTTGTACCATCCTTACTGCTAACCCATTTGACTGGGGATGGTATTTGAGGAGTCAATGTATGGTGGATGCCATTCTTCCACACGAACTTCTTAAATTTCCGTGACGTAAACTGAGGTCCATTATCTGAAATCATTTGTTCAGGATGTCCATACGCACTGAACAATGTTCTGAGTTTCCCAATTGTCACTTCAGCTGTTGTCGATTGCATGATAAACACCTCCACTGACTTGGAGTATGCATCCGCCACCACTAATAGGTCCTTGCCACTCACTGAAGTGAAATCCAGATGCACTCTTTGCCATTTTCAAGGTGGCCGTGGCCACTGTTGCAAGGGAACTTTCTTTGCCGCCGGTTGAACACTCTGGCAACCATGACATGCTGCCACAATTTCTTCAATTTGGCTTTCCAGTCCTGGCCATCACACGTGACTTCTTGCCAGCATCTTTATATGTGTTGTCACTGGATGCTCCTCATGCAGAAGGTTTAGCACAGATTTATGCAGTGCTTTTGGTATTATGAGCCTGTGTCCCCACAGGACACAATCGTCCTCCACTGTCAGTTCCTCATGTTTCTTGAAATACACCCCCAATTCTGCCTCTGTTCTGGGCTGGCCACCCATATAGAGTAAACTCCTTTACCCTCGCAAGTATCAGATCTCTGTTGGTTTCCCGGCTTATATCTTTTGGGACGATTGGTTTATCCAGTACTGGTGATAAATATTGAATAGTGTCCATAAATTGGGTCACTGGTGCTATCCTGTATTCCTCAGACTCCAAAGTTTCACAATCCTTCATGGTAATCAAGATAGATGTAGCAGTTGCGTGCCTGGCTTGTACCTAATTTCGTAGTCATAGGTCGCCAACGTTACTGCCCACCTCTGTAACCTGAGTGCTGCTATTGTTGGTACTGCCTTTTTTCACCAAAGATGGCTGTTAGTAGCTTGTGGTCTGTCTCTAGGATGAATTTGCAGCCATACAAGCAATCATGAAAATTTTTAACCATGCACCAGTGCTAGAGCCTCTCGATCCAATTGGGAGTAGTTCCTCTCGGCTGCTGACAATGTCTTGGACAAAAAACCCACTAGTCGCTCATTCCCTTCTGTGTCCACCTGAGACAAACTGCCTCCACTCCTGTAGGTGAGGTATCACATGTTAACACTAAGGTTTTTTCGGAGTCATAATGAACCAGCATACTTGAGTGCAACAGCCAGTCCTCACTCTCTTGGAGCAGTCTTCTTCTCTGTGGTGTCCACTCCCATGGCACATTCTGCTTTAAAAGCTCATAGAAAGCTCCCAAGTCGGCTGGACAACTGTGGTAAGAACCTGCTATAATAATTCAACAGGCCACAGTATGCTCGAAGTTCGCTTCTATTAGTTGGCTCAGTTGCATCTTTGATTGCAGATAATAGCTTATCCGTCGGTTTCATGCCTGCTCGACTAAGAACGCGTCCCAGGTATGTGACCTCTGTTTCCAAAAACTTAAACTTTGGCACATCGATCCCCACCCTGTACTTCTGGAACTGTCCCAACACCCATTATAATCTCTGTAGTGCTATCTCAAAGGTTGGTCCAGAGACCAAAACGTCATCCAAATAGGTCACCACTCCATCCATTCCACCTACGATCTGCTCAGTCACAGATTGAAATATTGCTGGGGCTGAGGATAGTCCGAACTGTAATCTCTTATACCTATACAACCCCTTGTGGGTGTTGATTGTCAACAAGGGTTGAGATTCCCCTGCGACTTCTAACTGCTGGTAAGTAGTAGACAGGTCAATTACTGAAAATATTGCCTGCCCCACCAAGGAAGCAAATATGTCTTCTGGTTTGGGAAGTGGGTGATAACTGAATTTAAGGTTACCATAAAATCCCCACACAACCTCACTTCCCCATTACCTTTTCGTACGCACACCAACGGTGTGACCCAATTGCTTTTCATTACCGGATATATAACACCTTACCTTTTCAGTCTTTCCAATTCCGCTTCCACCTGGGACCTAATAGAAAAAGGGACTGACCTGGCTTTGCAGAACTTTGGCGTAGCTCACGACTTTAAATGGAGTGATGCTGTATGACCTTTAATGGTGCCTGCTCCTTTCCTGAACACTTAACACATATTTATACGTCAGCTGGCATACTACTATTTCTCTGTTACAGTTGTTCAGATTTATCTTCCAGATGGAATGCCAGTCCAACTTCAACTGCTCCAACCATTTCCATTCAATTAACGCTGGCATATCACTCCCTACTTGTTTGGTAACCAACAATGGTAGCCGCCTTACTTGTTGATTGTAGGCCACTTCTACAAATAACTGACCAAGTACCGGCAATGTTTGGCCACCATACACGTTCAACTGACTTGTAGCCGAAGTGTACTTAAGATGTTTCAGGTACTCCCGATACAAATTTTCTGGTATCACACTCTTAGCGGCACCTGTGTCCAGCTCCATTATGAATTGTTGACCCTTAATTTTAAGCTCAACCTGGTAACCTTTGATGCTTGTACATGTTTTCATATTAAACATGGAATATTCAACCACCTGCCATTTCAGCTCCATCGTCCTCGACTGCATGCTCCCCCTTCTGGATGTTATGCCTACCTGATGTACCTGTTGTGAGTTTGACTTTGTTTCTGCTCTTACACTGTTTTGCCAAATGACCCACTCGCTCACACTTATAACATATAGCCCCTTTATATGGGCACCCATTCGCAACATGTCCGTTCCTCCCGCAACAAAAACATTTACTCTGTTGACCCCTTCCCATTTCCGCTTTCCTGTCTGAGAATAGCCAGTTCGTAAGCTTCTTCAAAAGACAAGTCCTCAGCTAACAACCGCTGCAGAATGCGTTCGTCAGCACTCCCAACTACCAACTTATCTCTAAGGGTTTCAGTTAAAAATGTGCCGAATTTACAGGTTGTCGCCAAATGCTTTATCGCCACCACAAAGTCAGCAACTGATTCTCCGCTTTTCTGTACTCTGCTCTAAAACCCACTACAATTTTTCGTGGCGTATAATGTTCCACCAGCACCTTAACCAACTCATCATATGACTTTGAATCCACCCCTTCTGGTGACACTAGATCGCTTAGTACAGACAGTATTTTCGGCCCGATAACTCGAATTAACACAGACACATGTTGTCGTCCTTTATCTGGTTAGCCTTGAAGTAATATTTTAACTTCAAAACATGTGATGCGATCGTTTCCTCCTGTGGGCAGAACTTACCAACTTTACCAATTGCCGCCATTGTCCTAAGTTTTTTCAGTAACTCTTCTTTTACTTCTTAAAATCCCATTCTCGTTGCCAGTGTAGTAATACGCTCGTGTTATTGTTGTACATCTTTATTACCGCCACTTACCGACATTTCCCGTGAACTGTTTTACAACATTCGCACCATCATATGGTGCCAACTTTACCAACATACTCTGTCACCACAACAACAGTTGTCATTATATGTGTCAGGATAATCCTGAACAGAGATTCCATCCAAATTTTTAGGGTGGGATTATTCGTGATCATCTTCTTGTACTCTGTTTCTTCCCTCCAAGTCTGACTTGACAATTAAACCTTCAGGTTCTCAGAAATGAGCTGTAATACTTCCTATTAGATGTAACTCTGAGTGGATATCATCCAATAAAGGTGGTTTATGCGCAATTATGATCTCGTTCACTTCAGTCTTATAGTGTGCCAGTATTTTGAATGATCAATTCCCACAAATATGGATTGTTCGAGGGTGATACATTGCTTGAACTGCTTGATCATCTGATTTAAAGCCGATGGATTTCTTTGTCTTTGGACTTTTTAAGTTCCTTGGTTTTATGCAATGTCTTTACCTGATATTGACATTCTAAAAAAGTGTATCTAACATGGGCTCGACCAAATACAACACACTCCAGGGTTCTTTAATAGTTGACATTTGTATATTGTTTAAAAATAATGATAGGTACTGTGTTGTAATAAAAGTAGTGCTTGGTGCAGTACAAAAAAAAAAACAGAAAAATATTTTGATGGTGCTATAGACGAGCAAAGTCAATAATTAGCCAAAGTATTTGTGCAATGGGTTTCTTTCCGACTGTTATTTCAGGCTGATGGGGAGGATGAACTGAAGAAAAGGCAGCTGATGGAGTTGGCAATCATCAATGGGACATACAGGGACTCTAGTGTCAAAGCTGTTGCTGCTGCAGGTATGTGTTAACACATGTAGTAGTATTTACATAATACGTTGTTTGGGGAATGCTTCTATCTTGTTACAAGGGAACGTTTGTAGATTCTTGTTCCCACACGCAATAAACATAAAGTGCCTTTGATGACCCAACAGTAATTGCAAGTTTTTTTGTAGAATTTTTGTTATTTAATATTATTATTTTAAAATAACCACATTACATTAGTTCATCAGTGAAACAGCAAAATCTTGTATGTCAAGCTTGATAGGAGAGTGGGAAAAATGTTTTCAAAATAATCTTTCGTTTGTAGAAAAAATAATTTTGTTAAAGTTTGAACTTAATTAAGAGGCTTTAGTTTGACATAACACTATTAGAATTCCTACAATTTTATTTGTATTGCTGAAAATAGGAATGTTCCACATTAAATTGCTAAAATTATAAAAATGGATTAACAAGGTTTTGTATCTATACTGACATAAAAGTTTATTTTACAAATTTACGGATCAACTAAAGACAGTACTTTTTCAAATAATTTCTATGTTGGTATGTGAAAACCAAATGTGAGTAGTTGTAGCAATAGTTTTTTTTTATTACTATGCCAGAAATTTGCGTACTTTTTTACATCTTTTGTCGTAATCCATTTGCCACTATTTTCTTGAATAATTAAATTAGTTGGTAAACTGTTCTATTATTTACCATGCTTCAATTACGATACCAAGTTGTAATTTTGCACTTTTAGTAACAAAATGTTCAAGTAGTCTGTTGCTGCCGTAATTGCGTGAATAAACACAGTTTTTTGTTTGGTACAACTCCTTTGTCAGCTTGTGCTCTTCTGATGGAAACATTTATGCAGATAAATAATTGTCAGGTACATGACAGTTCTTAGCACAGATACAAGGAAACTGCTGGTGTAAGTTCTTGTTATTGTTAACGAATGTTTGCCTTTTCATTAACAGGGAATGCTAGGTATGTCTACAGCAGAAAAAAAAACAAAGGACAGTGGGTACTATGGATTTTAATAGAGTAGTTGTACAAATGAAGTATGATCGTGAATAAAGTTGTTCCAGTGAGTTTAACAGGTTATGGGCCCAGGCACAGTGTTAGAGGAATAAATGAAGAAGCGTGGGCAGTGGGCAAGTAATACTATTAGTGTGTGGTCAGATAATCAGTACAAACTATTTAAGAGGCAGTAATGGTAAACAGATAGCCACAACCAGTCAGGATCATGGTGACGTGTTCACCCACGCAATAGTACCCGCAGCTCACAGACACTTAACTTCAAGAATTGGAAATTCGGAGTTTTAGATCTCCTCGATCAAAAAAGACATGAGAGGTGGGTTGTCAGTGGGAAGGAGAAATGGGAAAGTGCTACTGGGGATAATCTTGAGAAAGGTAAACTCACAGACAAGAAGGCAAAAAACTTATTCATAAACTGTGTAAATGATTGTCACATGGATTATGTTAGGGATGTACAAATGGCTGCAGGCATGTTGGCTGCCTTGAGCAACATATTTGAGAGGAAAAGCACAATCACGAAACTTTTCATCAGGAAACAGCTGTTGACACTCAAGTGTTCACGTATGCAGATGCTGCCTGGGGAGGTGACAAAGTGGACTGCAAGAGCATCAGTGGAATGACATCATTTCACTGTTAAAATTTGGTGTCGTGGGACTCTAAGAAGCGGCAGGTTGTTACACTCAGCTCAGCAGAGGCAGAGTACACAGCATGCAGCTTGGCAGCATCAGAACTATTGTACCTGAAAGGACTTCTTTCAGAGTTTGTGAGAAGTGATATGCAGGTGAAGTGTAGCTTGTTGGAAGATAACCAGGGGGCCATACATATGAAGAATACATGGAAGAATTACGAAAACATAAAATGCTCCAAACACATAGACAACAAATTCCATTCTTTGAAGGGTATTGTGGCTAAACAAATGTTAACAGAAACATTGCAGACATCCACTAAACCATTCCATCAAATTTTGTACGTTCAGGCAATAGTTCTATCTAATCTGATTTGTTTGAGTGGTCATCTCTACCTGTAAGAGTGTTTTGTCTCTTTTTTTTTTTAAATTCCAAGTCTTGTATGTGTAGACTATCTGTATAGTGATGTATTTTTTTGTATATTGTATCTACCTAAGACTTGAAATTGAGAGGAGGGTGTTAACGAATGTGTGCCTTTGCATCAACAGGGAATGCTGGGTAGGCCTACGTTAGAAAAAAAAACAAAGGACAGTGGGAACTATGGATGGCATGGAGTAGTTGTACAAGTGGATTATATTCGTAAATAAAGTTGTTCGTTTGAGTTTCAACAGTATTCTGTCGCAAGTTAAGTTAATTCAGAAATAATTAACTGATTACAGCCTAGTGTTAAAATTTGCATTAAATAAAAAATTTGTATTAAATAAAATTAACTTATTATAAAATAAAACTCGCTAAAATTTTTGCAGTCGAAAGGACGGCGTTTGTGGAAAGAAACCTGCTAAGGTTTTATGTGCATAGAAAAACTGCAAAATTAAACAAAAAATTCTCTATTAAGTAGGCCTAGTACTGCAGAAATGTAATAAATTTGTATTCAAATTACGATAAAATAAAATGTAATTCCAGAGCTCCAGCAGGGAAAGAACGGGAAAAATTTTTCAACTGGCACAGTTCCAGACATAATGAAATTACATTTAGAATTTCACGCAACATCCTAATATACTTCAATTAGGAATATCATGGGCTAGAAACATGCATAATTTTAACCTTGTTAAAAATACCAAATAATGTTTCTATTATGAACGTGACTTATTCAAAATAAAGTACTTAAAAAACTTTGGTTTTCATCTAGAAACACTTCTTCTTTCTATAGGTTAAGCATGGAAAAAAAAATGCAATTTTTATTTGTGTCATCTAAACCAACATGATAAAAACAACAATATCTCGCACGTAAGTATAAATTAGAACACACCCCATTTTGTATGTTGCAGTAATGAAGAGGATGGCATACATAGAGAGTTGTGGCTTTATTTATGTTTTGTTATTTACGTTAACACAGATAAAACATTATTTTAGAACTGATGTAAATGTGCGTAACTGACCAGAAAATAACAAACCTATCATCTGCACCATTAATATGAAGTTATTTAAACGCCACTACATGTAAAGTTTCAGGTAGCTTAGTATTTTTTCTTTTTGCAAATGTGAGATTCTACATTGACTAACCCTTTTCTCATGGGCTTGCTGGCTATATTAGTAAGTAATATTGAATTGTTTCTTTTTCATTTCGGTTTACAGCTTCAAAATGTGTGTGAAATGTAGGTTTAATTGTAATAAATACAATTTAGGTTTCTAGGAAAACATTTTTCCCACCGGAAGGGAAAATTGGAAAATTTTCTCTGGATTTTTCCCGAAGTTCGGGATCCTGCACACCCGCCTCGTCACTGAACACCAGATGTATGGCAAACTCATCGTCCTGGGTAGCTTCCCCCTTGTGCTCACAAAATTAAACTCTGATATCATAATCTCCTGGATGTAAATGTTGCAACAACTGCAAGCAGTACTGTTTAAGTTGTAATTGTTGTAAAATCTTCCACCCAGTTGGGTGAGGAATTCTAAGCTCCCAACTTGTTCGGTTAGTTGATTTTTGTTGGCTACACGTATAACTTCCCGTCATTCTCTCTACTGTTTGGTCAGAAACACCTGGCCACCCTGTGTTCTTACCTTCACACAAGCATCCTGTGTCTTTGTACTGATGATACCACCGCAGAATTCATCTGGTAACGTGATGATTTTGTGTGGTGTTGCTCACAGAACTCACATTGCACTGTAAAATCCAATAAACATCTTCATTATTCCAAAACATAAAAGACTGGCCATTGATTTGTCACAATTTTGAGAAAGTGCTGCCACCTGCTGTGATCAAATGAAAGTTTTATTCATAAAATCTTGAGTAATATATTTTTTTACAGGCAGGTTTCACTTTTTTTCCAAGTTGTGCAATATGGGAATACTAATATGAAGTGCTCATACATGTATGTACATTAAAATTCTTCATTCTTATCAAGATGGGGTTGTGGTGGCCAAATGGTCAGACCATTCGCCTCCCACCAAGGCAATCCGGGTTCGATTCCCAGCAGGTCCCCAGATTTTTGCATGTGGGAGTCGTGCCGGACAATGCCGTTTGTCGGCGGGTTTTTCTCAGGGATCTTCCGTTCCCCCGTCCTTTCATTCCGGTACTGCTCCATACTCATCTTATGTTGTCACCCCTCAACAGTGCTATAGACCTCGATGTTGAGCGCTGACCAAAATCTCTTTCTCACTCATTCTTATCTATATGATATGGGATTATACATAAAATAAATTAGTGCAATAAACGCCATCTACTAAGAAAGTGCACATTTTGATGTAGCTTTACTAACTTCAAAAACATATTAAGTTATAATTGAAGTAAATATCATAAACTGACAATATGGGAAACTACAGCCTTTTAGCATTGTTACTAACAGCGTGAATTGAAAACACTAGCAAAATTCAAAATGATGCTGGTGATGATAAAATAAGAAAATTTGTGATTGACTTTCTATAAGGCTTATAATACAAGAAGAGCAAATGTTATAAAAAAAGAAACCTAACAAACATGTCTTAATGGTTTTATTAAATAAGTTAAAAGTTTGGTAGTAAAAGGACATTTGGAAGTATTATACTAGGGAATTAACTTTATAATTTCCATAATAAGAAATAAACAAAAATTTGCAAATTATTAATAGTTTTAATCTTAACTCATTAGATTAATCACAGAGAGAGTAAGTCTGTACTTATAATTACAATTACATTTAAATTTATATCTGACCTATATCCGAAATTGAAACTGCCCAAAGGGTGTTAGTGCAGAAGGAACAGCCCAGGAACTGGTATCAAATAACGTGTCTCAAGTTTTTCGTGTCTTTCCTATATTGTGTTTGTACAATTTTTGTGGTATTCCATTTAAGTTTATTCCATTAAAGCACAAATAGTTTACCAAGGTCTTAGTATAATGTGAAGCTGTGGAGTAAGAAATTAGACTGGGATATGTATGAGAGGAGATGTGTAATACACATGGAACAATATTTGTTTTAATAAAATCCACAACAATCGCAATAAAACTGTTTTGGATTCCACTCATTAGGTTGTGGTACATTGACTGCTTGGTGTATTTTCCATTCTTTAAAATCTAAACAATTGTATAGTATTATTAAGTTTTATTAATGTTTGTTGTAAATACTTACTGTAATAATTAATACGTACATTAATTAGGTTAACTAGTATTAGCATTGCCTTGGTTTAAAATATGCAAACCAAGTTTTTAACTAAATACATGTAATTTTTACAGAAATACAGTTAGGCTTTAAATTGTTATTTTTGTGAAACAGTTTAACTTTGTAGCGTTTGTAATACAAAATCTACAATTTTCCCTACTTCTGATGTGCATAAATTGTGCCACTTTGTTTGCAGCTGTCTGTGGCAATTTCGTGAACTAATGGCATGAATAAGGGTACCTGCCATTTGAGCGAGTTTCCAGACCTCTTCTTTTTAGGCAGTAAAAAAATGATACTGAGACCAACACCGGACAGCTCTGTGCTTTTAGCAAAGAGAAGTGTGCCAAAAATAACCTAGCGGCATGGGGTGGCACTATTGAATAAATTAATATTATTACTTCACTGTTCACATCATCAATTTCTCTTGTTTATGTATATTTGGTGAACTGCTGTTTTTGTTTTAATCATTTATTTTCAATCCAAGTAACAAAATCTGGTTTGTCGTCAAGAAAGGAAAGTATTTCTCCACCTTGTTATGTTTGCAGCGTAAATCTGATATTAATAAAATTGTAGTATGTTATTATCTGTTGGCTTGAGTTGGAAACACAATCAATATTTTTGCAGAATTGCGCAAGCTGTCTGGTACTGGTTTATAGTTTATTTGCAGTAGTTTTAATATTCTAAGCTTGTGTGGCATATTGTGTGTGAATGCAAGCCATGCAAAAAAAAAAAAAAAAAAAAACAGAAATTATGTGTCATTAAAAATAGGCAGATTTAACGCAGAAGACCAATTTTATATATTTTATATGTGCACTGAATACTGATGCATTTATTTTTGTGTTCGTGCAGAAAATGTAAATCTTTTCAAAGCAGAGTGGTCGGGTGTGTTTGCAGCTTGTGACGAAGAGTGGCGAAGACTCACTGCAGCTGCTGCAGCAGAGACACAGAGGCTGTTGTCCCCTGGGATGCCTGGTCTTGCAACGCCAATGCGCTCGCCAGCCACCCCACTAGGTGCGCCTCTCATTCTGTCTCCACGGCTGCCGGTCACCACGACTACCTCTCTGCTGAATGGCTCGGCCCACCAGGCGGGCCCGTTGCTGTCTCCGCACGACCCCCATGGGCTCATTTACACGCCGTACGCAGACTATGCCAACTATGCTGCGCTGGCTGCGTCTCCACTGCTCACGGAGTACGCCACGGCGGACCACACGGGTGGGTTGTTTGCGCGCTGACAAAGAATCCTTCCCCTTCCATCAGTTTCCAGCCGCTGGCTACCTGTTGAGCCTTTCTTTACCTAATGAATCATAGTTCAAAGTACGTAGAGTGTTACGTGACTGAATTGGGTTGTTGCTGTGTTGGTAATGAAAGTTGTTGTTGATATTACCATTGTGGCTGCAGCACTTGAATGTTGGAATTCTGAGAAACATCAATGGTAGAGATTTTGATGCCAATTGTACTGTGTTGTCCCTAGAAATTACTTCTGTAAATTATCAGGAGTGGTGTCGTTTCCTTTCAAATATAACTGCAAAATGTCTAGTTCAGGCAGAGGTTCCTAAAATTTGACTTGCATAGTAATTTTATTTCTTCATTCTGAGCCAATAGGAGAAAAGGCAAAGTCAGTCTTTTTTTTATGGACTTAATTCTTTCCCAGGGTGTAATTTCTTTGTCAAGTTTTTCTATTAGTGTAGAATATGAATTCCTCTAGATTGATACAGGAAAGTACTGCAAGTGCTGTACCCGCAACGACAAACTGGATGATACCAATCACGTGTTCTCAACCTTAAATAGTGTAAGGCCATATTGTAGACTGTAAGTAATGATTAATATGAGGGACATTTACTGAACAGCAAAAATCAAACTATTTATAAAGTCACTTTATTTCAGATTAAATTGTATAGCAATAGTACCATTTATTATATTATAGATTTTTTCAGTTGCTTATTATTTTCATGGGCAGTATGTTTGCAGGGGAGAGGTATTTGACAATGTATAAATAAGGAAGGGGAGGGGGAATTTGTTGGTTAGCACTCTTAAACACATAATTAAATACAAAATGAAATATACATATAGTATATATATATTTTATAGTATAGCCATAAACTATTTATTTGTTCGAATTGTTTCGCCATAATGGTGCAACTCGTTATTAGTCATTTTTCAATTTAAAGATTGTGAATACCGTATTGTATTTTGTACTTAGACACATGTTGTGACTTGGTTTTTTTAAATAATGTACGTTTTAAGCAGCGACGTTAGAGATTTTACACAAAGTGAATAATTGTTTTAAAAGTGAAGCATTTAATGCTTATAGCAGTTATGTGTTTTCTGTACTCAAATGTTTAGATATTGTTTGCTGTGCAGTTTGGTAGTTAAAGTTTGACAGCTTTTGATTTGGCTTCGGAGTTATATATGTATACTCGCCCTACATACATTTTAAATAAATTATGCTGTAAAAATACACACATAACTACATTTCTGACAGATGTGCATTTTACAAAACTATGACAATGGTACCTACACAATAAAGTTTTGAATTAGTTTTCCGCAAAGGGAGTGTAACCATTGAAATTAATTTTCAATTTTCCATTTGTATGTGTCATAGCATTTATGAGTAAAATTTTTATACTCAGAATTGTACCTGGTGTTTATGAAAAGATGTTAAGCAAAATATTTGTTTTGCATATTATAGGTAATCATTTTAATTTTGTAATTTTTATGATACTAGGAAAGTAGTAAGAGAACTATCAAATTAGTATTGTTTTTTCATTCTTAAAATACATGCAAAGAAATAATATGATCTAAGTAATGGTTTAATTTTTTTATTATTATTTTGAATACCTTTTTATAAGAAATGAAATTCTGCAGTGGTGATCTGTGTTATGATATTGAAGTATGTATGTAATGGCAAGCATGACAAAAGGAAGCTGTAAAATGCATAGCTGTTTATGAATGAGTTCTAGAATATATAGTTCTTTTGCACAATTTTGGACGTTGAAAGTAGGTTTTAGACATTTTAAGCCATGAAAATCTTCAAGTCTGTGATCTTTTTAGCAATTGTTAATAAATATTATTGCCAGAGTCAAGTTAACCTCTAGTACAATATATTTTCAAAATGCTAAATAAGTTTAAAAGTTACTGTAGTAATGTATATCAGGTTGAAAATCCTGTTCTGTGCATCACAAAATCCAGGATAAGTTCCTCATACATGGAATCAGCTTAATTTTACAGTATTGCCTATGTAGGAAATGCAGGCAAATGGAGAAAAATATACGTATACAATACTATTATTGAATTTACTTTTTAAGTATTTTAAGCATGCCGTTAATGTTTTGTGTAAGTGTGAGCATTGCTTATATAATTTGTTTTATCACGACGGGTTAATTGTTGTTTCTGGACTATGTTTTAACAGTAGCATATAGGTACCACCTTGAGTTTCATATGTATTTTAACATTCTGACAATGCTCTTCAACATCCTGGCCACACACACACATCATTGTTTCTACACTTAATGTCTTTCTGATACAGTAGTACTGTACAAGCAGTGTAAGTGCTCTGCCTACCAACATTGCTGCCACAAATTTTAAATGTGGAATCATTGTTAATTCATTATTTCAGAATGAATTAATTTTGAAGATAATTGTTAAAAAGAACTAATTTACATTGGTTTGTGCTGATTTATTACAATTTTTATGACTGAGCGATAAAATATGCATACAGTTTATAATGTCCAACATTCTCTTGTAATGTCCTATATTTTGGGCCATGTGTGCCGTACATTTCATTAGAAACATCTGGTAACTGTACTAATGACATGTACTTAGAAACTGAAAATGCATGTTATTTCTTTTTGTGTTGTGCCTTTCTCCCCATTTATAATCTTTCATCCCATTTCACTGACAGTTGATACTTAATATCAGCATTCTGCTCAACATTGGCAGTCAATATTTTGAATGAAAATAATAGTTTTCCTGTTTAAGTTCCTTTTCAAAAGTCACAGAGACAATGTTCATCCTCGTGAGTTTTTAAATTTTTGGTTATTTTCTTTTCAGATATAATTTTCAGGCGGTGAATACGTGACTACAGCTTCCCTTTAGTAATATTTGTGAAATTGTGCTGTTGTGTTTAGTAACAGCCTTTGTTTCTGTATTCTTAAATGAATTAAGTGTCAAACCTGTGTAAACATATTAGAATTGTTAAACTTGAAATTTTTCACCCATGTGTTTGGTTATACAGTCCAGTATACTAATTCCACGGAAATATATTGCATAGCTTAAAGAAAGGAATTGTTGGGAAAGTTTAGATAAGCTTTTAAAGGCTAGGTTTTGACTGCTCGTATGGATGATATCAAGGGAGTGTGAAGCAACAGGTAAATGTGAACACATAATAAATGGGAATGCAAAGAGGAAACCAGCAGGCCAACTGCAACGTCCATCATGTTTCCTGCATTCGAAAATTGGACGTGAACCGGTCGTTAACTAAACCAGTATTGCAGTGGTGGGAGACTAATGGTCTGACCATTCCAACTCAATAGCTCACGAGTATAGTTTATAGAATGCTTGTATTATATGAAATACAGTACATAGCAACACACAACATAAGCAGAATATGAGTATTTTCAATTGTGGTTTTGATATTTGCTGCAGTGTTCAGCTTGTTGCAGTTACCCACACATGATTTTGATGCAAATATATGTTGGGTCAGTGGCCTTAAATTTTTTTTTTCTAAACGTCCAACGGTTTTGTGGTCTACGTGTTGAGGGCTGCATTGTATTTCTTACGCGTTGCAGATCGCCTAATCTAGAAACAACTTTTTTTTTCCTCAAGGAATATTTGTTAATAGTTTTCATGACATTAGAGTTGGTACAAAGAAATTATCAGATATAAATTATAGGCAAGATATTTTAAAATTAATATTTTGTAAGGACAAAGTTTGGTGCGGAAAAAAAAACTGAAAAAGTCTTTGCTTACCACAAAAAAACAATCTCTGTACTGGCCACAAGCGATCCCCATGTCACTTGTCAGAGATCACAGCTCTAGAAATCTATTTATTAAAAAAATTTACTGTTTATTAAATTTACTTTGCATAGCAATCTTTGTAACCAACATTATTCAGGTCATTCAGTAGATTCCTGAAAATGAAAACCACTACGTGTTTCCCATCTTCTGACAGGTTCACAGTGTGGGTGAAAGGAGGCCGGGGTGAAAGGGTAGGCTGGCTGCTCGACTAGCGAGACAGGCCTATCTCCCTAGCCCAAGGAATGGACAAAGTGAGATGAGATGAGGGTGGAGCAGTGACGGAATGAAAAGGGTGGGGGGAAACAGATGTTTCCCGAGAAAATCCGCAGACCAATGGAAATGTCTACCAGATTCCCCACATGCGAAAAGTCAGGGCCCAGGTTCACATGGGATCAAACCCAGATCCCCTTGGTGGGAGGCAAGTAAAACATATGAGAGCAAAAGCAATAAAAAACAGGAGAAATTTTTTTAGCACATTTTCATTAATGAACTTATAAAAAATTTGACGTATCGCAACTTTATTTTTCCTCCTGAAGAGTCTAATCCATTATACAGTAGTACTCTTTTCTCTAAAGTTTTTTATTCTTGTCACTTCTTTACTACAATGACGGGTAATGGCATCATTTCCAATTTTTGAAAATGGAAAGAGAAAAAATGTTAGAATTTTCTCCCACTCTAGCTTACTAATTTTCTTTTGCAGTGTGTTTGTCAGATGTGTTGCATTTTTCATATTGCAGTATTTTGGATAGGTATAAAAATCAGACACTGTTGCATCCACTGCCTCAAATTCATATTTATGTTAAATTTTGTGGCAAGAAATGCTTCTGCCAGAATTATTACATTCAAACTGTTTTCTACATGCTGGTAAGAGGTCCCCCCTCCCTCCTTCCTAGAACTAACTACTGAAATAGAAATTCTTTATTAACTGAATTTATTCATGTCAAAGTTGAACTTTTTTTGTGACTTGGGTGAATTTCATTTAATTTTAATAAAAATTGGTTTTTCAGTATTTTATTCAGTTTCTGTGTAATGTTTCCACCGAATTGTATTTTTTCTGACAAATTTTGTGTTTACATTTGTGGAGCTGACTGATAAATAATAGTCCTTGATAGTTTCTTGTCATGCAATAAACTTCTTACATGTTAAATTGATGCTGTGAGTTCACCTAACATTTCACACTTGGAAACAAAAATAATATCTAAGTCCCCTTCTAAAAGTAATTTTTAAATGCTATGTATTACGAGTTGTAGTACGTTGAAGTAAATATGTGAACTTTGTGTGTGGCATCAGTTTCTGTAGGCACATTCCGTTCCAGCCGGTGTTAAATTTTTCACATGTATGGGTGTGTGTGTGTGGCCGGATGGGAGGAATAAATAGACATGTGTCAAGATCTCCATTGGTCATTCCAGAGCAGCGGTGGGTCACTGTTGGGGTTTGAACCACTGGTTACATGTACGGTGGCCCGACCAACGGTAGCTCCGTTCCCTCGAAAACAAGATGGATCGGCAGCCACAGCTTTCTCAACAAACATTTTTTAGATAATCTTAAACTCTTTACTGTTACCATGTGCATTGCTCCCTGGTTGTCACAGTAGACTGCGATGTATCACGCCAGGGTCGGAACAATCTGTGTGTGGCAAACATCTCGATACACTGGACTTCTTGTCCAGTTAGCTGTTAGTATTTTATGCCATGACATTAAATGTAAGCATTAGCTTTGTGATAGTTTTCTAAAAATATATTTAAAGGAAGTAATATAGTAATTGTTAAAGTATAAAGCAACATTATTTAAATGAAGGCATTGTTGAATACACACCTAATTACTGATTTAAATGTGAATTTGGGTATCATAAAAGTTAAAAAAAGAGTTGATTAAAACTTACGCTAGTTCATTAGTGGGAAAATATTTCTTTACTTAGCTCACTAGTATGCATATTTATTTTAAAAGTACAAAGCATTTTCTGTTATGTGAAAAATAAAATTTCTATTAATTGAATTAATTGTGTAGAACTGTGTTATACATTCAAAGTATCTTGACTTATTTACATTACTTTATCCTTGACTTTCTGGCTATTATATCCGGAGTACTGGTGTAATATTTTAATGGTGTGTTACGTATTTGCTTTCAGTCAATAAATTGTTGCTTTAAGTACCTATTTTCTGAAAACAGTGCATTTGTACGTTAATACACTGATTTCATTTAAAGCATCAGCTCAGAAACCTATTTTTCTACATCATACCTTCACACGTGTATTATGTATGTTAAAGATGTCTAGTGATATATAAATTTGTACATAAATATTTGTAATAGAATTATCTAGGGCATATACATGAGTGGAATCATGTTTATTATCTTTGTTGAATATTTTTTATTCTTGTCTTGGTTGTTTGTATTTTAAAGATAGTAGGAATGTGTGTTAGACATTAAGTGTTGAATTGTGATTAGGTTTAGCAAATATGTATTTTGTTTTAAACTATGGAGAATGAATGTGATAGTTAAATGTGGTAGATGAGTTTTTCAAGCAAATTTTCAAATGTATTATAAGAGAAGACTTGCGTAGAGCGGTGAAGGGTACTCAAAGTATTTAAGTTAAAAGGAAGTATTAGTGAATAAGTTATTATTTATTCCTATGTTATATTATACAAATTATAAATGTGGAACACATGGTGATGGTTTAAACAGTAGCTGGTGTTATTAATATTTTAGCATTTCCAGTTTCACTACTTAAAATACTGTAAGTAACACAATTTGTTTCTTCCTGCTTAATTTTAGTGTACTTTTTCTGCCACAGTAATACTAGTATGAGAATTCTGAGTAGGAGTCCACACTTTAACATTTTTAATGGTACTAAAAAGCTTGAGGGACCAAATGGTTTTGACTGAAGACTTCATAGTTGCTCTGCTCCCATTTACTCAGTAACATAGTAACAACCCTTGACCCCGAAACAAACAAATATTAACTTTTTAAATATAAACTTCAATTTACCTGTTCAGCTCGTAAATTTTTGAGTATGAAAGATGGTGTGAGTGATGTAAAAAGCATGTGGTAAAATTTTGAATCGTATGACAGTTGAAAGCATTTCAAAAGTTAAGGTATTTATCAGCCATATGTGTTTGTAAATAAGTCATTTTTATTTAATTATTTTGAGAAATTTTCATATATATTTTTATCTGTAGTATATTTTAAATGCAGAATAGTACATTTGCAGTATTTCCAATTGATGAAAACAAAATGCTTCAAAATTTTCAGTGTTTTAAAAGAATACATTTTTATGTGTACAGTTTGAACAAATAAAGAGTTCATAATATTCTATGTAGTGCCATATTTAAGAGTTACAATATATATACATACACATGGTGCTTTTTAAAATGTGTAATTTTAGTGATGGATGAAATCCATGTCAAATAATGTTAATTAATTTATAATTGTTGGCCGACTTTGTTGGTGAAATTGGTTCACAGTGCTTTAAGATTTAGCATGTAAGTTAAAAGGTGTCATTTTTGTCCATGACAGCTTGGGATAGTGTATAAATCCTACACAAATTGTTAACTGAACATACTGGGAGACAATTAATATGTTTAGTCACTTTGAATTTACAAGCAAACATTATGCTGTCTAATAATATTTTCTTCAGGGCTTTACAGTAGTTAAAAGGAAGTATGAACAGTTTTCTTTGACATTAATAGTAATGCACTCAAAACACACTAAGAATGAATCAAGTTGTTAAATTGAGGGGTTTAGACTAGCAAACTGTTGGGATTCTGAAACAAGATTTTAACTTGATGGCCCACCGGGTTGGCATGTGAAGTGTGGTTAGGAAAACAACATTCAGAAACATGTTATGCTCAAAAACAAATTTCAGGTTTACCTTTTAATTTAAAGGTATTATTATATTGAGGTTTGAAAATGGCCTAAATGTATTTTTACAGAATTGGTTTCCACCGATAAATTTTTAGCATGGAAAGTAGAGCATTACCCTCAGACATGCATTGTACATAATATCTTTGTTATGTTCAGGTGAATGACTAATAGAAAGACAGCGTAACAGTTAAACCAGTTATGCATAATGTCTGTGGGACAAGGGAAAGTAAGAAAATATCAGCCTTTCTGCTCAAGCTGTCTAAGTCTCATACATGCAAAATAGCAGGAAATTGTGACACGTAAATAAATATTTTTTCAATTTTGGAAAAAAAAAAAAAACAATTATGATTGTTTCCAATCTCATAAGTAGAGCTTACGTGTATGCTAAACTGGTCTGAAGTTTAAAGTTAAGGTCATAATCAGTACTGTTGTTTTAGAGGCATCACATAGCTGATAATGGCTAATCATTCAATAAGTTAACTGCAATATATGTGCCATTAGTAGCATGGCAGTAACAGAGTCTAAAAGCTATTACTCATGAAGTTAAATATATTTTAATGTTAAGTGGTAGTTTGTGTACTGTAGGTTTTTTTCCGGTTTAGGTTTTTTTCATTGTTTAATTCGTTGAGGTGAATGCTTGTCGAATCAAAATTTAAGTTAGACTATGTTTAAAATCACATAAGTTTGCTGTTCTTAGTTGATGGAGGCTTCTTTTCTATCGTATAAGTGGATGAAACTGTTTTGGTACAGTTTAAACAAAAGAGAGCGAGAAACCATTGGTCTTGAAAGCAACAAAAATGCTGAAGCATAGAACATGTTATGTTCGTGAGACTTTTGCTTTAAAATGGCTTGTTTTTTGTGCCTGAATTCAGGTGCGGCAGCTAAGCAGAGGAGACATTTGACACAGTTGCGGGATCACCCGTATCAAAGGGCAGGGGCCCTCTCGTGAAAAAATTTCCCTGTCCCATGCCAAGGTTAGTTAATGTGTGTCCTCTTCTTTTTTACCCCAGTTTGTATTTGTCTTTTATATTTGCTGTATGTGTGCAATAGTCTCTTCCATTGCATTTGTTATGTATTACATTCATGTAAGACTTATGTGGAAGCTTGCCTTCTTTTTACAATTGGTGATTTTTTTATGACAGGCACAGATTATTTCTAAGAAAATTGCATTACACTGTAAGAAGAAGTGAAGCTTTCATTTACAGTACGTAAATAAAGAGGAAGGAAGGTCTATTATCTGTTTCATATAGATTGTTTATGGTAATAAAAATAATTTTTTACCATACAAGTGCAGTCATTGTGAGCAAGAAACAATTTAATTGCCTTTTTTTTTATCCTGATAGCTGTAGTTTTAAGAGGAATATCTCTCTTATCACCTTATCTAGTCCTAGTTGCAATATGTTTCAGTGTGTTTTTTATTGCAGTAATGTGAGTTTTGCATCGGTTTAGCATAGTGTGTGTTGCAGGAGCGTATTATGGCTGGAACTTGAGTTGGACTAATTCTTTATACCTGTCTTTATTTACAGACCAGATTTAATGTGATACTACTGAACTATGCTCTCTCATAAAGATCACAGATTTATTTATAATTGTAATGTTGAAATATTATTTTCGCAAGTGGTTGTGATATTTAAAGTAGCTTCCTGAGAACACTGAAAGCAATGTTTTCAATTTTTATACAGAGTTGTCCTTCTTCCCTCAACTCGTTTGCATTGTGATGAAATGGCATATTTCTTTATGTAGAAGAATTGTACCACACAGTGTATATCGTTGATCGTGTTGAGGGAAGGACAAATGACACCCTTTTATTATGTTCTGTGTATTCTTTCCAGTATATTTTGCATTGTTTTGTGTATTGTGTCTACTTTTAGGCAACTTGTGCCTGTGGAATTTCAACAATGAGATTTTATATTATATACTATTCACTGGATTTGTGTATACTTCTTAAAAAAACTCAGAAACGCTGAAAAAAAAAGTAATAAAGAGAAACTTAGTGAAGCAAAATATATGCTGACTTGGTTTTATTTTAATTTTCTCACAAACCAGAATAACTTAACCTTTAATGGATCAGAGCTGAGTGAACAGTGTGGACATTAATTCAAATTTATGACGTCCTGTGTTATTTTTGCAGTTCAGACAGAATCCTCTGAAAGGTAACTGAAATTTGGATTCTGTTTTTTTTTTTTTACATAAACTTGATTATTTTTCAAGTAAATTTTACCTTGTGGACAAAGTACGCTACAGAAATAATGCCAGTAATGGAACTACTTGATATAATTCCTTGTAATATGAGTTTGCAGATACTGAATAGTTCGTAAAAGCTTTGCCTAGTAAATACTTTCAGTTCATTAAATGTAGTAGTCCTTTTCCTGCCGTATTTTATTATTACATTTCAAAATGCACTAAAGTGTAAAATTAGTTGTATGAACATAAAAATACTATTGCTGTAAATTTTTTGCAGGAAATACAAAGTCAATAGTTATACGAGTTCTGCTGTTTAGACATTTCTGAAAGTTCTTGATCATTGGACTTGTGTCTCATAGAGTCAATGATTTGTTTCTTTCAATTTAAGCAATACGTAGTATTTAAAAACATTCTTTTTTTGTCATATTTTCAGCCCTTCTCTTGAGCTAGGCGGAGCCTGTACCTAGTGCTGAATTGTGTAAATACGATGTTGTATGTGGATCTGAGTTTGTCTTTTACATACATACCTAACACAATAATTGCTGGTTTTTTTGACACTCGCAATTCAATGCAGCTGAAATAATGACAATAGTTATCTGCAATTACCAAATTATGATTTGTAAAATAATTGCAAACACTAGGGGTCACTCACAAATTATGGAGATGCGCATAAGAGACTTCAGCACTGAGTTCAGGAGATAAAGCCTGCCTGTTGTGTAACAGTTATGAGAGCTGCCAGCAGTAAACATGTCAATAAGAAGTCAAGATGTACTGTAGAAGGACTATATAGCCAGTGTATCAGCATTTTTGTGAGAACATTAATTAATGGTTATTTGTATGTGCTATTACAGGCAGGATTTTTCAAAGACTGGTCCCAGATCTGTTCACATTATCGCTGATATACTTTGAGCACAGTCACATGGTAAATCTATTTTGTGTGGAGAACAGTTCCTACAATCTCTGTCTGGAGACTACTTCTGTAGATATCGAAAACAAACTGTAGGTTGAGGTCGACTTAACAAGGTTAGCAGAGAAAAGAGGTAGGGAGTATATACATTAGCATATAATATCAGTATTATATCCCCAGACTATTTGATTCTAAGCCTTATCAAGTTAATGGTATGTATTTCACCAACACTGCGCACTACAGCTTGAAGCTTGTTCACGTATGGTATCGGCAGAAGTGTTGTCATAATTTGTCAGATTCGTTGGTTTATCTTTTGACCACTCGGTGTAATGTACTTTTGTTTCACCCCTCGACTTGCAGCGTACTTACTGTCTCTTGTGACCGTTAGGAAGCTGGTCACTGACACTCAAATGTGATAATTTTCTCAGTCTGGCAAAATACTTGTAAGTTCAGTTACAAAATAAGTACTGTACAACCAAATCATTTTCTGCCGTAAACTAAAACAAGATTTGATTCAACTGAAAATTTTAGTATTCTCAGATGTTACAAAACAAATACAACACAATATGCTAGTGACATTGAGGCTGTAATGATACAGATTGGCGTCTGTTTGCTATTATAGTAAATTCTGAAACAATTTCACGTCATTAAATTGTTAAAAAATCAAAGATTTTATTTGTTTGTGATAAATGTGGATTAATAGGTGCTACCAGTGAGCTTTTTATTGTGCAACCCATTTGATCAGTAATAATGGTTGAGTTCATAAAGATGGTAAGTGATTACAGTGTAGCTTTCTCAGTGTTATAAAATTGTTGCCAGTGACTTGTCTCTCAGCATTGATGATTTTCATATGATCTTTGAAAGAACTGTGCAATGGGAGTGCATGACTGGATTCAGTTTCTTGGACGTTCTCCATTGCTAATTGAATGACTGTTTTCTTTGACAGTCATTCAATTCACAATGGAGTACGTCCAAGAAACTGAATCCAGTCATGATTTTCATTTGTGAAGAAAGTACATTTATTTTTTTTTGCTGAAACCTGCAATCAAGATTTCCATCATTTCTTCAGTTTAATTAAGTTATTTGAACAAAAGTATGTGTCAGTGCTTCAAAACATTGCTACATAAATGTAGTTTATAGGAATTTTTTGTGTGTAAGAGAGATGGTGTGTTTCAACTTTGGTGATGTTTTCATCGAAAAAAGAAGGGTGGTAAGTTATTTTTGCTTTACTTTTTTTGGGATGTGCATTAGTATTTGTTATTACTTATGACTTTTTTCTCCAAAAACCAATTTTTTAACAGATTTCTGTGAGGTAAATGATAACTGCATCAATTTTTTTTTTTTTACTTTTGCTACTGGAACCCAATGTTTTCTTTTGTGTACCAAATCTTGTGGTTGAGTTTTGTTTTGGAACTGTTTTATTTGTTATTTGATTTACAAAAAATGCAGATGCAAGGGTCAACAAAATTAATTTAGTAAACTTACAAAGTTCGTACCTGGTCCATATTTCAGACTTTTTTTTATTAAAAAGAAATTTTGACTATACTTCTTGAGAAATCAGCATTTTCATCTATAGTAGTGTGACTGGAATTTTTTATATTGTATTTGCTGTGGCACTGTAATTTAAATATGAGCCATTATGGAGAGAGAAATGTTTATATTGTTACAAAGAGCTGTGCATGAAGCAGGTGGTTTGCAACTACACTTTCACGCTGGAACCTAATTTCATGTATGGGACTTGTTACACAATGTAGTGTGTGTGTTTGTGGGTTCCTATCCTCATCAGAATAGCTTTTGTACCGTGACTGACTGAATTTCAGTATCTAGTTGCTTTGCAGCATTCATAAATAATTTTAGTAGTCTTAGTAATGTGCTTATTGTACAAGTTTTATAGGAATTATACTTTGACAGTAAACATTTGATCTATTTTGATTAAAACTTTTTACGGGTTTTTGAACAAACAAATTTAAAAGAAAATTTTATATCTTTCTTCTTCTCTCTCTCTCACTCTCTCTCTCTCTCTCTGTATCTCTATCTCTATCTCTATCTTTTTTTTCTCACTGTCACACACACACACACACACACACATTCTCTCTCCATCATGGTAAATAGTTATCTGTCTTCGTAATGTTGAATATGGATAATTTTTTTATATTAGCATACACACACAACATTATTTTGCAGTGTACATTCTGTAACATGAAGTAAAGTCGGTCCATAAACACTGTTGAGTTGTATGTGTTGGGTTATGTTGCTCTAATATGGTTCTGGTTTTTTTTCTTTATAACTTGTAATTTTACTAACAGTCTTAATTTTGTAAATAAACTAAACTCACTGATGAAATCTAATTTTTGGAAGTGGTATGCTGAGGGTAATGTAAAAATTAACAACAGTAAAATGCTCACCTATTTTAGTCACAATGGGTTGCACAGTAAATTGTAATCACCTTGTGATAGTCTTTGTTTAGAAACCTAATCACTAAACAATGTAAATTGAGAAACAGAAACAGCAGCAGAAATTATTTTCTTCTCATTTGTTGGGGTCATGAACTAACAAACAAATGGTGATCTGAATCTGCTTAATTTGTCTGTGTCTGTCACGGCTCACATCCTGGTATTCGTCATGTACTAACTAGAAACAAAATATCCACATGGCCAAGTTACCTCTAATAACTGAAAACCTTTTTACTTAAGTAGCCATTACAGCACGTCAGCTATAATTATCATTTTTCATTGTTAAGTGAAACTTGTACTTGGGATGATGGAATTCGGAACTTTCAGTTTATAAATTGTGTAGTTAATGAAACTATTAAGGCACAGTGTATACATTTGTTCAATTTGAACAGAGAAAAGGCAAGCTATATAAGAGAATAATTTAATTTGTCAAATACAGCTTTATATCAAAATTTATTGTTGTGAAATTTATGTTATGGTCGTGCTGAAATGACTTTTTGATTGCTTTTTAAAATGTCTTTCTATATTTACTGTCCAGTGGGAATTTTTTTAAAAGTAAAACTCCCAAAGCTGGTTTTTGAACATTGTTTTCACTGTTACCTGCTCTTTAAGAAAATTTTAATTTTTACATTTTGTTTGTGTGTAGTCTAGACTAGAGAATAATACTATGGTTGATAGTTGAAATTTTATTTTTTGAAATGCATTAATAATAGTAACAGACATACATATCAATTAACAGAATTGCTGGTCACTTTTTCTGAATGAGTCTAGTACATTAAACCTAGCAGTTATTAACGTCAATTAATTAATCCCTCTGACATTGCTTACGTTGTTATCAGCGTCAACCATGTGGTTTTGTAGTTGGCACTTCTGTTATTGATATCTTTACTTTTGGGGCTTTGTGTTTGGGCTTTATTTAGAAGAGAGTGATGGTATAGCTTCTGTGAGAGTGTTGTAGAAACTATTTTGTGATTAAATGTGGTAACCACTTTTTGTTTACCACTCTTACATTTGGTAACCACTTTTAGTTTATCACTCTCTCCTAAAAGTTTTTATGTAAGTAATAATTTAAAGCCTTTGAATCTTTGTTTTCGTCTTACTATATGAACATTTTTGGTATTTTAAGGTAATTGTAAGTTTGATCATACATCTGCTGATGGAAACACAAGTCGTATTTCCGAAAGAAACACTTATACTAATTTTATTTAAGTGGTAGGGTTGTATTTGTATTAACAAAAAAGTAAACAAAAAATATAAATAAAAATCTAGTAAATATATAAGAGGTTCTCCTTCACAAGTGAATTATTACAAGGCTGTCATCGGGCATTAATATTCAATTTGCTGTAATGTTTATACGTTTCATAAATTTTTAAAAGAATTACTGGAGCAGTAGAGAAATACTTTGTTTGTATGGTACACTTGACATAGGAAACTGTCCGTACACTTATGTTTGGTTTTAACTAACTTTGTCATTTAAGAGCAGTGCTATTAGAAAGTACGGTCTTGAGAAGCTGATTGCTAAAGTGTTAACTAATGTTGGTCCAAGCTGATAACATGTAGATCTATTGGCCGATATTGCCATTAATTAGCAATATTAGTATCACAGATGTAAACATTAATTATACCAGGATATCTCTCATTGAAGAAGAAACCGTAGTTACTGTGTTCACAAGCATATTTGTTTTATTTTTATTTGGCTTTATGATTTGTCAGCTGCGAGGTCATTGGAAACAAACACACAACTTTACATTCAAACAGGAGCTAGAGAAGGAGTCGACCATGGCCTACATTAAGAAACCATCCCAGCATTTGGCTGGAGTGATTTTGGAAAACCGTGAAAAACCTAAATCAGTATGGTTGAAGCCAGGAATCAAACTCTGGACCTCCTAAATACGAGTCTTAACGTGTTACCATTGTGTCACATCGCTCAATCTCAAGTATACATTTAACAAGTAATTCAGTTCAATTATTTGTGAAAAAAGATATCCTAGTGATTATTTTTGATGCATAGATATGACGTGTATGCCCTTGTGATGTTGGTCAACCTTGTTAAGATAACCAAAAGAACAAAAAGTTATTTTAAACAACAGGAAACTAAAACAACTGTTATGTCACAGTAATTTAAAGTACGTAATTATTTATTCAATTTTCATTTTCGAAAAGCACTATAGTTACGATTTAATAGTAGATAGTATTACAGGCTAACAGTTATCAGAATTACTGCACGCACAAACTTACATGCCAGATTAGTGGCACACACAATTTATTTTATTAGTTGTGTAATTTTGTAATAAGTTTTTGGCATATAAATTATACTTTGTTTATACTGTCAATCCTGTTAAAACTATTTAATGTAAAATAAACTGATAAATATGCACCAAAGAGTAGTTGGTGATTAACACCTCTCAGTAAAAATACTTACTGCAAATTTCCTGATATTTTTGGTTCCTACAATAGATTGCTCACATCTTGAATTGTATATATAAGATTCAGTAGTATCAAAATTCATTCAGTTGCATTTTGTTTTCATGAGGTCATTTGGTGCACATTGCAAAAGTTTTTATTCAGATGTCATGTTTATCTGTAGTTATATTTTTTACTATTATATATTTTAGTACAATCAATATTGCTAGAACTCAAAACACTCAGACACCAAGCATATTTAAAACTCTGTTGAAAATTTGTAAATTACCTAGGATGGTTTTTTATGAACGTCAAACTTTTCAAGGTGATGTTAATTTTAATCAGTAAGAAAATTTTTGATTTATGCACTTATTATGTTAGTCTTCTTAAAAGCTTGAAACTGTTTTAAATTACTTGTTATATAATTGGAAAAGTAGTGCATCAACAGGAAGCATTTTGTTTGTAGTTTAATCGTACAGTATTTAACCTCATAGTAAGTTAGCATCATTTTGGTTAATTGTAATAAAATGTATCAGTGTTTGAGTACTGCTCCATTTTTTAATTTCGTGAAATTAGTAGATCAATAATTTTTGCAAATTATGTATTGTATACCTAACTCAGCATTTGGATGTCCAGAAAATGAGAACTTCCTGCTGTGTACAGGCAAACAAACCTTCTTGAGTAGTTGTCCAATAATCTAGTTTCGCAGTGTATAAACACTGTTTGGGCTAAGGAAAAATGTAAATTGAGTTAATCAAAACTACTGGAACAATTCCAATACGTATATCTTAAAAGTATTTTCTTTGATAGATAGTAAATTCACTGTATATTGTAGGGTAGCAAAGTATTTTTCATTGACAAGAGCTATTTCACTTAGATTTCTAGAACTTTTGACGTGTTTATAGATCTGCACAGTGTGCTAGTTTTCTTCAGGAGTCAATCTTTGTGTAGTAAGAAATGTGTATGGATAACGAATAATGGCTTATCTCATTGTTTTGAAAGGACTTGTGTTTCTTGACTGCTTGTAAGTGTATAGTGGGGTTCGGTAATAATTTTACAACACTCGCAAATTGATAGGTAAATCATACAAATAAATGTAGAGTACTTCAGAATCATCTTTTTAACATTTGCTTGATACTAACAATTTGCCAGTGGGTATTTCATTATAGCAATGCAAACAAGAATTTATTTTGTCTTTATTTGGCTATTACTGTGATGATACAGTTGACTGTTTGGTGTAAGTTGAAATTAATTGATTACAAATATGTTTGAGAAACAAAGAGTAAGAAAACGATAAATATTTTAGATGATGATTATTTTTGTGAGAGGGCTAAACAAAATAAGTTTGCATTGCAGTGAAATTTAATGGGCAGCCAGTAGGGAATCACGTTGACCACTTCATCAATAAAGCAACTTATACATGTGCATGCCATTTATTTTATGAATTAAGTTGTGCATATATGCGTGCTTTGCTCCTACGGTACTAATTAAAACTGAATAACTGGCTGCCTTAACGAGTATTAAAAAAAGTTGGACAGTTTTGTTTCATGCTTTGCTACATGTATAAAGTTTTATATTCTTGGGTAGTTATTTAACTGTGCCATTAAAGTTGAGTACACTCTAAAACTGTTTGACTTCCATTTTGTAAATACTGTACTAAAAAAATTCTTGGATTAATTGGGGAGCATGTGGTTTTTTATAATTAAAATGAAAATAATTCATGAATAAATAAGCCTCGACATGTAAAATTCATGACAGGAAAATAATTTTCTTCTAATGTTTTGCATGACACGGAATTATGTTTTTAGGGCTAGTGTAAAAAATAAATTAGTTGAAATGTTTGTGTTCTACCAATTTTGAATGATTGTAACATCTCTTTATCAAATCTTTAACTTTATAAGAAATCAGATACGTAAGTAATTTTTGGGAAAAAATCATTTTAATTGGATACTTCTGTTTATATATTTTCAAACACTTACATTTCCTTTTAATATGACATAACTTTTATATATTTACTTCTAACACTTTCATTAGATGCAGCAGAATGCAAGCATATTTTAGAGTGTAGTCTAATTTCAGTGGCTTCTGTGCTGACAGTACTGGCAACTCAGGACTACATTAACTAATGTGAGTGTAGAAAATGCAATGAAACTTTTTCTGCCATCAAACTTTTTTCTATATATTTGTTGTCATACATTTCAGAAATTTTTTTATGGATTTGGAGTAGTGCCAAGTTTGCCAGTAGCTGTAAATGTATCTTGGGGTGTTTGATTTACCTATTAAATTTTTTTAGCAACGTTAGAAACACTATAAAACGTACTAACATATTCTGTTTTTCTTTTCTTCTTTTTAACCCTGGTTGTCCACGATCTTTGGTCCTGGCCTTGCATAGGCTTCGAGCGCTAACCATGGACCCCCTAGCTCCCTCGCCTGCCTGCCTCGTGTTCTCAATAACATCTCTGCACGCACGTACGTACTCTGCAGGAACTGCTACTCTTACATATTAAAAGACTTTGCTAAAGTTTTTCGTGAACCATTCATTTTGACCCGAGCATCTGCAATCACAAAACAAGTTTAAAAGTGAAAGCTTGACAACTGATAGGAGTGGAACAAGTTTCAAACCATCTACTGCAAGGTCTTGGTTGTGACCTGCCTGCTTGTTGCCTCTCGACTTGCAGCATTGGGAGCCCCATGCTACTAGTACACATCAGTGATCAAGTTCTTTGTTATCTATTATCTGCATCGGAAAATTTGTTTGTGTTTGTTCAAAGTGTGCTTTATGCAGAGATATATTTTAATGCAGCTATTGTTTGGATTTATTTTGTTAGGTAAAATTATTTTATGAATTATTTTAACAACAGTAATTTTTTTCTTATACAAAAGTTTTTGGCTGCTAATTTATGTACAGTGAATAATTTTTTTTAAAGATGTTTTTGTACCCCTTTTTAAAAGAACTTTTTGGGGGTTTAGGAAGATATTAATACTTAGAGTTTTAGTGTTTGTTGGTTATTTGGACAAATATTTTGCAGTCAAGCAGTAATGTTGCAATTTGTAGTTGGCCAGTTAGGTATATGTAATGATATCTATTTAAAAGTTACAGTATTGTATAATACTTATTATTGGACATTAGTGTGTTGTAAATTTTATAACTGACGTCTTATTTAGTAATGTTTATCAGGAAGTGGCTGCTAGCGTGTCGAGAGTTACAGTGTTAGATGTACAATTTTTTGATCTTGCCTACTTGGAAAGTTGCTGAAAATTAAGTTTAAAAGGCTATTTCTAGAAAAAAAAAGCATGTTGTCTATGCCGTAAACTATCCGCAGTAATACTATAAAGTATATTACGTACATATTTTGTTATGATTTCTCTACTCCAAAGTACAGGATAGAATTTTCCTCAAAAGGAAACATTTCTTGCTGCATAAAACTTGCAGACCATCAGTTTTGCTTACATTTATTTAGATATTTTGGAAATGTGATAATTCATAGAAAGAAATCACAGAAAGAGTTTTTTTTTGCCATAGAGCAAGTTATTTATACTTCAGCAAAACTGAAATGAACATTAAAATATCTTTATCTCTAAACGTCATAATGTAAGTTCTTCTTTTAAGATAATCCTTGTGTATTTCGTGATGACCAAAAGGGATTATACTGCACATAATATTAATTTGTGTATACACTATTATTTTCTATACAATTTTGGATGTTTGGTAAAGTGTAACTACAAATGTTTCATGTTGTCACTATTGAGGGAAAATGTTTAAGTAGCATGGTTTTTAGTACTCAGATTTTTAATTTGCAGTCTGAATGAATTTTGCTATACCTAAAATGTAGTATGGTAATTTACTGGAGGCAGGAATTAAAGTAACTATAATTAATGTGATCATGACTAAGCTTATATATTATGTGCAAAATTTTTAATTTTGTAATGTCTGCGTAATTTGTTCAGGTTTCTAGAAAGTTGTTGAAAACAGCATCTTCAGTCTACAGAGTAATTTTTTCCTGTTGAATTGTTTTCATCACAGAATTTTGACAGAAATATGTGCAAACCATTACTGTGGAGTATTTTATTTATTAAAACATCTGATGTTTTGAGTTAAAATATGTGTGTTAATTATAAGTACAATTAGACAGTTGCAGTATATTATACTGTCTTAATTATGTGTACTTTATGTAACATGTAAAACAACTTACAGTCTTCATACACACATTTTGAGTTATTGTTACACCATTAAATAGCTTTATTAAAATATTTACCATGTTTTGTCAGAGAAATAAATACACACATTTAAAAAGTACATGAACATAAATTTATGTTATTGGGTATTGCACTGCCGTAATTTTATAATTTCTTTCAGTATAAACCTTAAAGCATCGCAAATATATGACTTGTACTTAAATTGGAGTTTTCTTTAATGCGAAAGTGGAAATTTACCTATGATTCAATAAAACATTGAAAATGTGTCAAATTTGAAGGCTTGAAAAGTTGAATTGCTGTCTTTATTGCTTTTTTTTTGACATAACAGATGTGTTTCGTGTGCATTAATACTTACTGAGAGTGTTTTTCGGTGCAGATTCCTATCGTAATGTAATTATACATTACGTGATTACTTAACTTGATTTGTGCTGTATATTTGCACCAGAATGCTTTCGTAATTTACCTAAACTCTCCGTCCATGATCACACTGCTTTTAATTCTTAGAGGAGGTTAGTGGTTACATATTGCAGATGAATACAGCATGTCTTATGAGTGGGATTTATTGTTGAGTAATGTATGTAAGTTAATGTGCCATCTGAAAGTAATTTTCGAATGCCTGGAAATGGACATTGTATATGGGCAAGAGACTTAGAGTATAGTTGAACAAGTCTTTACTCATCTTCCAATCTTTGTTCAACTCTAATTTCTAAAAAGTAAATAGCTCCTTGAGTCAGAATATTTTCACAATGAAACTGAATGATTAATTCACATAGTACAGATCATGATACTGAAAACAAATCTTGTTCTTATTTGTTCTCTTTTATGAGGGCTTTTATTTTTACAAGTTAAAGAACTTGTATTTGTTGTATACTTAGTGACAGAAGTGTTATTTTTGTTTTCATATGTATTTGTCTATAACTGAAAGAGTTTTCTTTCTATTATTGTTTTGAACGTACTTGTTTCATTAAGTACAATATTTTATCTACTTAAAATATACAAAATATATTGCTAGATGTCTATGAAAACATTATTAAATACTCCGTAAACATAATTTCCATGTGGTAAGAGCAATTATTTTAATGAGTTTGTATTTGTTTGGTGTTTTCCAGCACATTCATTTCTGCATTTTGTTTAGAAAGTAGTTATATACTGTACATTGTGATAAATTTAGAAATTTTGACTCAATGCAATAGAAACAACATTAATTGTTAATAGAGAGATTTGCTAATTTTATTATTATTGTTATTATTACAGTATTTAAGGCTTGCAGGATAAATGTGATACATGGTATATGATATTATAATTTTTTTTTGCAGTGTTTGTGTATGTGTGTGTCTACATACATAAATACACTAGCTAGGGTTTGTGCAATGATTGGTTTTCTCAGAATCAGCTTGAATATATTGTATAGAGTAATAAATGGCGGTATTTTTCCAAATTGTTTTGTAGACTCATCATTATTGTGTTCAATTTGCATTGCAACTAAGTAATAACAATTGAAGTTTATGAATTCTGTTATATTTCATACAACTTTATAATTTCACCATAATTAATTTTACATGACTCCGTTTAGAATTGTATATTTTCCCGCACATTTACTGGGAATACATTTTTAAGTACTGTACTGTTTCTATCTAAATTAAGTGAATTTATAAGTCGTTTTTGGCTGGTGTTAATATATTCTGGCCTATGTTATTATCACTGTAGTGATATGAGCAGTGTTCAATATTAGTTACTAATGGAAGTAAACAGTATAGATACTTTTTATTTTCTCAATATTATTAGTTCAGTGTTCAGTGAAGATTGGCAGAGGTGCACTTGCAAGCATTAGCAGGCATCTTTTTCTCTCGGAAGCAGAAAGAATTACACAAACTTGGAACGGAACGCCAATGAAAAGATAAGAAAGGCATTGCAAATGTGTACGGAATGGAAATGGTTCAAGGAAAGTAGAACGTCTCCTTGTTTCTTAGACCAAGTTATATTTGTTAGAGCCTAACTCTGCCAAATGAACTTACGACCCTTTGGCCCTTAATTCTAATAAAGACTGCTTATGCTTCGATTTTGTAATTTTATATATATATATATATATATATATATATATATATATATATATATATATATATATATATATATAACACACACACATTTTTTTCCCTTCTGCTTTCCGTGTGGCTCGTCCACCATGGTGAGTGGTCAGCCCAAAATTTTGTAGTCGCAAAGATATTAAGCTGATATGTTGCCGCCAGCCTCGAAGCTCAACTTTAATTAATGCTGAAAAAGAACTTTCCCAGGAAATTCCAGTAATGTAGTTGGTCCATGACACATGTATAAAAGATATAGGGGTGTATGTACTCACTCACTAATGAGTACTATTAAATTACATTGCTAAAGAAATATTACGTATGTAGGACTTGAACAATCTGCAAGCACCATACAAACTACTATACGAACATGCTCACTACGCAGTGTCTCAAACTAAGTACGAGAAAAATATCTATTCTTGTATAAACAAAATACACTCAACGCTCTTTTCTAAGAAAAAGTTAATATACCGGTAATAAAAGGGATAAAATGCTGCACAAAATATATCTCTTAAAACAACTATGTTTCAGTACCTGAATAATGTCATATACAGCATAAAATAATTGATTCCGGCTAACATCATTAATACTGATCAAGAATACAGTAAAAAATACACACTAAAAGTCTTTAGGTTTTTAGTCTGTCTTCGTTCCATGAGCAAGACACTTTTAACTTCTCAGCGTTGCAATCACACTCCAAGGGTACAGGGCATGTGGGCACCAGTTCAGAGGGCAGCTGCCTTCGTGCTTAGCTGCGCCCAATGACACAGTCTGACAACACAGTGTCTTTTAAAGATGATGGCAAAATTATTAGTAAATCTTTCCTATAATGCCCTTCTTGTGGGTGGTGAAGTAGACGCTCTGCCATATAAACAAACCACTGGATAAAGTCTAAATTTTTTGCCACACCTCCCAGAAATGTCTCTACAGAAACACAAGTATAATACCTCGTGAGCAGGCCACAGTTTGTTCCACGAAATAAATTCAGTTTCATTAAAGTTAACCTTATTACCATCATCGAGTCTCATGAAAATCAATACTCTGGCCAGCTGTCCTTAGACAAACTCTAGACATGCGCACTCACAGCAGCGCCGCCTGATACAACTGTTCCACTTCAAGACTCAATGACTTCAGACCTCTTATTCTCGGCAAGTAGTCCCAGCTGAGTCTTTAGTATCAGTATATGTTGTTTGGTTCACACCAAAACACATAGTCTTGCTTACTATTAGTCCTTGCAACCAGTTTAAAAACCAGACAGTTCTGCTGATAATTGAAAACAATGGATGAATCACATTATTAATCTTTATCTTATGGGTACGAGGTACATTTAATTTAGCAAAATCATTTTAGTTACTGTAATGTCTTAAAATTGAATTACCTCTTAAAAAGGAGACTCTCTTGAAAGAAAATGTAAAATCAAAGTTCTCTAAAACATTGGACCTGATAAAATAGAGGTTTTACTGAATTTTTAAAAATGTATTGCTTAAAGTGCTGCTGTTAATCTGCAAAGCTGATAAGCGAGAGTTTACTGTTGATGTATAATAGAATGTATTGTGAGAATTCCTACTTATCAAAATCATACTTTTTCTTTTAGTTTTCAATCATTGTTTCATGGCATGATCACAGTTTATGCTGATTTTTATTAGCAAGCAACCCAATAAACTGTTTGGTAAGAGGTTCTTGTATTTTTGCAGCATTAGTACAAACATATAAATTGCTGGTAAGAAGCGAGTCTAGTCCCACTGTCACAGAATTAAGTTTTGTTTGAATGTCTTCATTGCTAATGAAAAGTGTCGTGTACCGGTATAATAGGTCTTTTAGGATAAAGTGAATACTAAAGATTTCGCCTGTTGAAAAAAATCAGTAGCTTTTACTGTTTAAAATTCAACATCAACAATAGTTCCCTTACACCTTGTATGGTTGGCAGTGAATTACTGAATGTTGAAACTTATGACCTTATTTGAGTATATGATTTGACTTAGTAAGTTCCAACATGTAGTAGTGACGTGTCTGGATTATTGGACATTTATCATCATCTGCACGCTTATTTTAACCATCCACCATGCTGCAGGCACTTAGTTCAAAATTACTACACCAATAGATGATGTGTTGCTCAAGCTTTACTGGGAGGGGTAGAGAGGTACATTGAGTGTGTGTGTTGTGCAATCAATATAGTTTTCGTGTATCACACTCAAAAGTATTGGAAAGTACTGTTTACAAATATAATTTTCCAAATAGTTTGAAATTACTGGTATAGTATGAATTGTTATGTTTTAGGATGGTCAGCCTTTTTATCTGGAATTACATTTAACCAAGAAATAGCAAATTTTTTTCTGTTTCACGCATTAAGAAAAGTCATTATTGCTGTAAGTGCATCTACATGGTAGTGCAACTGAAGTTAACTAGAATTCTTGAATTACGTGTGACATCGTGTCCTCAGCTTGTTAGTGGAGACTCTTTTTTTTTTACCCTGTGTTTTAAGTTTGAATATGATGTGCACACATTTACATGATTCGTAACAGCAATAGTGCAGGCTATTATACGTAGATGTTAACTCTCAGGTATTTATAACTAAGGCTACTATTGATTATAACAATTACTCAACACTTGTCTATTTATTGAGTATGTAGGTATTGTAGATAACATTTGTTAGAGCAGTGTAATGTAGATATTGTTCAAGCAGCTGTAAGTAAAGGCGAGTTGCAATGTTTGTTTTTCGATGCAGTGGAAAGATACAAGCTGGCTAAAAATTTTAATTAAGCAGGGTTTTTTTAGTGCTCACTATATGCAGAACCACCTATACCATACATAGCATTTTTTTTAGCTAATGTTGCACTGCAAGGGAAATCAGTTAATATAAATGAATTCTAAACATTTTCTTATCATTGAGTGGTTAAGTAAAAATTCAGTACAAACAAAACAGAAATTTTCAGATCAGCCAAAATATAAAACATACAGTACATGTAATGTAAATGTAACAGTAGAAATGTTTACAATGTAAGCAGCAATGAAAGAATGATTTTTTGGAAGGTGAAGAAAGGGAATAATAATGTATAACACAAGATAGTTGTTAAACATAAAAATTTCAAAACATAAGGTACTAAACAGTTGAAATAGCATATTTAAGATCCCCCTAACTCTTAAAATTAATTGGTAAGTAACCACTTGTAATGCCAATTTTTAAAGTCTGTTGCTATTTGTGTAGCTCATGGTGAGTTTTTTTAATGTAATACATCACATGTAATATTGTGACTAGATTGTCATCTGTAACCAAACAGAATGAGCATCTAAGATGTGATGTCTAGCAGAAATGTATGAACGTAGTTTCAGAACCCATAATTTTAACATTTGAAGAGTCCACTGCAAAAATGATGGATGTCACTCTTTCGCCCAAAATGAGTTATAAATAGAAATACAAAGCACTATGGGTGTAGAATCTATCACCAGAATTTGATAGCATAAACGCTAACTGTCAATGAGTAACAGCAGTTTTAATATCAACGTACACTGTTTCAGTATAGCGTTTTCGAACTTTCTAATTGCTCTCCTGTAAAATTCATTCCTAGTGACATCCATCATTTTTGCAGTGGACTATTCATTTGTAAACATATATACCCAGAGGCTTTGTTCACAAAAATGAACAAAAGTAGTATTTAAAGGTCGATAAGTAGTGGCTGACTGATCAAGAAATTTAAACTTTCCCATATAAAAAAAATGTTATTCAGACTATCAAAATTACCAAAAAAAAATTGGAACCGTGGTTAATTACAAATTGAAATACAGTATAGTAAACAGTTGCACATCACAAAGGAATACTACATGGAACCCTTGATTGTTTGTTATCAAAGGGTTATTTATTATTTTTGATTTAGTTGTAACATTAAAAAAATTGCTGTATAATTTTGGAAGAAAATATAAAATTATACTCTTCATAGCGTGTAACTATTTAAATAACAGAAAAACTCTGAAAAGTACCATATTCATTTTTAAGTAGCATCTAAAGGAAAGTATGTTGTTGATTACAGCTGTATATCATCAGTTCCTAAAAATGATGAAAGGTAAAGAACAGTTAAACCCAAAGCTAAAAGTATTTCTAAGTTAGAAATGATAACTGTCTATGTAATACAATAGATAATTATAATGTGCTGGAAAACTTTATGATCCACATGGTGCCATGATATTTGTGGCTGTTGAGTTTTACAACTGTAATAGTAAATGTCTGGTTTGTTCATTGTTTGTGTTTGATGTGTAGTGAGCTGTTTGATAGACTTACTAAGGAGAACTTGTAATTATAATTAAATATTAGGGTTTAGCAGTCTGTTGCATGCATTTCTGATGTGTTTTATGGATGGATGTTACTTAGTAAAGGAAAGAAAATTAAAAAAAAGTGTGTGATTATAGATTTTTATAGTGTTTAATTTTATAATATGTTGGTATAAGTATGTTAGGTTATTATAGTTATAAAATAAATTTATAGATCTAATTATATTTTGGTGATAAAGACTTCTGCAGGTATGTGCTAAGCAAAAATATTATGATGTGCCAAATGCAAATTCTATGCAGAAAATATCTCCATATTAAAATTTTGAAATATTTTCTCTTCTCTCTTATCTGACATGTATGCACTTTATCTTTGTGGAAGGCAGTAATTATGGGTACTTAAATGCATATAATAATTATGTAATAGGCTACAAATACTGTGTCAGAATTTGCCTTCTCACAATTTAAAGAAATAATGTATTAACTTTATAACTTACCAACAGTACTTTGACAGTCTAAATAAAAATTCATAACAGATTTTATGTGTCTGTTAGTGTCAATTGTTAAGAAGGGTGCTCAAATGAAAACTAGTTACTGTCTTCTAACACACTGTTATTTAAATTAATAAAATTTCGTATGACAATCTGTGTTACAGTCATTTGGTGCTTTTATGGACTTAAATAGTAAATTTGTTTTTAAATTTTTTTCCACAGTATTGATTTTATCATGAGTGTAAAACGAAAATGTGAAGTTAAAGAAACTTGGTTACTTGTATTGTGAACTACAAATTTCAATGAGTCCTAGCTTTTGTGTTACCTTGAAGTACATCGGGATCTACTTACGTCTAATGTATGCCAACAGTCGTTGAGGTAATTGTAGAATTTGCAGCACTTTGATGGGCGTCACTTCACTGGCATGATTTGCTATTGAAGCTACTGTAACTGCGTCATGCAAAGTTTCATATGTTATCCCAGACAAAGCAGTTTTTAATCACATTCAAAATGAACCTCTACGGAAGAAACAACAGTAGACGCCATAAAAGAAGAGCAGATATATTCATTGAAATTGATTTTAAGTTGCATATAAACCAATTTCTTGTTAATTTCATAGTATTTTGCTGTGTTGCAGGAACATTCATCAAATTTGATATTCACAATTATAAAACTAATTATAGACAGTGATGTAGAAAGATGTTCCCATTTGGTGACAAATTTTTAGGCTTTGGCTTGTTTGTATTTATAGTTCTAGTAATGAAAGTACAGATTGTGGAATGTACACAGCTAAAAATAAATTACTGAGGCACAATTATAACTAAGTGAAAAGGATTCAGGGCAAGTACTAATAAATACCTACTTAAAAGTAACATGGTTGTCTGAATTGCGACTAACTTGCCATTATGTTCATTGTATAACGCAATAAATGTAACAATGATGTGGTAACTAAACAGCAGAAAATAAAAGTGGTATCGTACAAATGCAGCAACTTAAACAAGGAACTGATGTAAAAACATTAGAAGACTGTGAAACTTACCTTCCACTAAATTGACTACAGATACATATTTTTTTTGACGTTTGTAAATTTTGATGTCAATATTCGTAGTAAAATACTTTATTTGTAAAATAAGTTGTGTTAGCTACATTTAAATAGAAGTTATTTGCTATCTATATAAGTATACTTATACAGAATCATTGGTGTAAAATGTAAAATATTGCCAGCAAATTTGTTGGTTCTCCGTTTGATAGGCATTGTTAAAAATGTAGGATTAGGAAAACCAGTTTTAGGAAAAAATATACATGTTTTATAACAACAACAATAACAATAGTTGCTAGTATATTTTGAATTTTCACTACCCTTTCAATATATTTATGTAATAATCCACCATTGACATTGAACACAAATACTGCACTAAAAAATTAATGTTAACATGAACAGATTTTCTGACAAAGAATTTACTATGTAACATGATTTTAAATTTCAGCATAAATATTTGTTGTACATAATCAGAAGTGCTGTAAAAGTTTAGAAGTAAGAGCCTGTCACATCACTGGAATGTTCCCCGAAAAGGCAAACATCAGTTCATGCTCAACAACATACTCATGTCTGTGCTTAACTGTGGGTGACATATTGTATATTGAACTGTTATGGAAGTGCATTAAAAACAATTCTACCCATTCAGCTATTTTACTGTAACAATGCATGCAGTATGTAGCTACACCCTGGAGAATGTAGAAAGAGTAGTACAAGAAAAGAAATACCATATAAAATACAACCCAGAATTTACATTGTGAAATATCATTAGTGATTTAAAAAGTACTGAAATGTAAAAGAACTATAGTAATACGTAGATGTTTTCATCTGAAAGAAATTACTAATGTTAATGTCATGTTCGGTCAGATTGCCTGGGAGTAACTTGTATCTGGAAAATTATCTCGAGTAGTTTAGGTGAACATTCGTTGCAGACAAATAAATTTACCCATGAATAGGGTCTTACTATAAAGTTAATTTGATGTAAATAAACTTTAATGCTGCAAAAAAGTGTAGACATTTTTAATGTAGCTAAATTCGTAATGATGCTGTATTTCAAAAGATGATAAGAGCTGTTTTTAGACACATTAAATACTGTACAGTTCTGTCTGGTATTTAAACTCAGTGTGCCTGGAAAAAGAGGGCAGTAACTAGCATTTGAAAAATAGACCTGTTTCACACAAAAAATGGTAAGATATATTATACTGTATATATTTCAGTAATTTTCACCACAAAACCTTACTTTAATACTTTATATATTTTATAAAAATTCATGTGGAATATAAATATGTTTAACTCCTTTTTGATTTTCACCAAATGCTATAGCTACACCAGTTAAGGCTATGAAATAGTTATCTTGAAAAGTCAATGGTACTGTGAAGTCCTCATCCAATACTTTATTTTGGTGTTAGTGCACTGCTAATAACTTTTTGTGTTTATTTGTAGTGCTGAGTGCTAAAGAAAGTCTGTGAATATGTAGCAATGTTTGCAATTACTTTTTGTAGGTTAAGAAATGTGTTGTGTAATAAAATATTGTAGTAAATAATAATTTTGTATCTTTATTTCTTTCCTCTTTCCTTTTTCTTCTTTTCGTATGCAGTTACTAGTTAAGGCAGCTATTTTTGTTCACCAAGTGCCAAAATACTGATAACTGTGTGTTGCATGATAAAAACAGTACAGTCTTAAAGGAGGGTGCCACCTACTTGGGGCTGTTCAGCACATTGGAGGCTCAGAACTAAAGGGGCAATCGGGACCATACTGACATGTCCACGTAGTGACATATTGATCTTGCACGTAAAGCGCTAAACTGGCATACAGTGTTTCCACTGTAGCACTGGAACTTCATACTGTTTTGAAAGTATTGGAAAGTCCTTCCCTGAAATGTGTTTAATTTTCATAAGGTGTATTGTGAACATGTGTAATAGTTTTGAAAATATGTGTGCTTTACTAACCCACGGCAATACAGTTCTACAACCAGATAAAATGTCACTTCTGCTGAAGTGTTTTGAAATAATGACGTATATCAGATGTAAGTGCAGCTTACTTTGATGTTTGGCTTGCCAAACTATTGGCTGGCCTCGTTCGTGGCTGTAGGGCATACAGTACTTAAGTACAGGAAGGGGTAAATTTTGGTAACGAGGCTACGTTCCATGTCCAGTACCTACTGGTTAGCCTAAAAGCCCTCGCAGTACAAAGTACTGGGACAAGTGAATATGTACAATCTACGTGGGTACAAGACATATGTGCTCGTGGCAGTGCTAGTAGTGTGTGGTGCCTACATGCTTGTAGCAAATGTTGTGAAGGGTGTTTAGTTGTGCAAGATCGAGAGCAATGCTGCTACAATATTTCTCTAGACAAGTTCAAATCTGTTTTGTGTAACTTCAGTAACATATTACAGTTTTGAGGACTTGTAACTGTTGTATACATTATAAAATCTCAATTTAAAGGCAACACAAAAGTTAATGGACTTACGGAGAAATGGTCATTTCACGTTAATTTTAGAACCAAAAATGACAACTGACATTGCATTAAAATGTACACAATAAAAAAAAATACTTGGCCTCAAACTGTCCACATTACTGAAGTTATATAAAACATGCTATAATTATTTCACTTACAGTCATTTGCTACTTGGGAAAGCTGGCCATGCAAAATGTCATGACTGTGCAACTACATGGAATAATGGGTTGCCCATCCAGGTGTGCCATAGTCAACTTTTGAGTGGGAGAGCAAACGACACGGACCTAGGATACAGTAGAACCCTGTTATAACATTTCTGGATATAACATTTTCCTGCATAATATCACTTTTCTTTGGTCCCACCATTTTTCCATAAAGCATAATGCTTTCATTTCCTGCTTATAACAACACTGGTATTTTCATTTGCTGCATTTATCATCACTTGTTTCCTCAGACAGCAACCACCAACTCGGGTAAAATTTTTTTTAACTGTATTATTTTAGATAAAATAACTAAGCTGTGGACTGAAAACAACAGTAAAAACCACGTTCATGTCTGGGGAAAGTGTCATAAGTGTATATTACAGTGATATTAAAGACCATGATCCTGAAGATGACTGTCATGAAACAACAGAAGAAAAGTGGGAAAGCCTCTATTATACACACAATGTATGTATTAATCATGTTTCTGATAGCACAGCAACTACAGCCTCATTTAATCTCATTATAGGCTTATTTACTATACATAAACTATGAGATTTTAAGTTACATTTGTGTAATATCCATTTATTGGTGTAAGAAATATTGATTCCTGCTTATAACAGGGTTCTACTGTATTTATTTTCTTTGCAGTTACACTCTTTCTGTAACCTCATCCTAACTTAATATGTGATGGTCAACGCAGTGTTTTTAATTATTTTAGGCTCTGATTTGTAACAAAAACCACCCACTGTTGTGATCACAGCAAAGACTGAATAAAATTCTACATAATTTAAAAACATATTATTAAAAAAGTTTTCTCAAGTTTGAGTGTTATGTATGACAAGTTACAAATTACTTCTAATGGAATAATATTTTATTACAAAAGTATTGGAAATAAGGATAAAATAATGTATTTGTGATAAGTAAAGTTAACAATGTTGAACATGTGTAATTAAAATGTTCATTATTTGATTGGTGTTTTTGTAATTTCAGATTGAAAAAAAAAATACATTTGATGCATTATATGCAAAAGAACATTGCTGACTTATTAAAACAAAATACGATGTGTCATCTTAAGAGTTCAATAAATAAACTGAACATTTATCCTTCTTTCCCAAACATGTAGCCTTTTTTTTGCCCTTGTGAGAAGCATCACTAGACTAAGACTTGGTGCACTAGTTCTCGCTTTGAGGACATGAAGGAGCTTGATATGTGTTAAACATTTCTCCTTCATGGTGATCCGCAGAGAAGTCTCAACTACGGAGCACACTAAATTATCATTATGATGGAGCAGCTCAGGCTGGAACAGTTACAGTATTACCAATAACCACCAAAAACAAGAATTTTGTGGTATCCGAGACTTCTTTAAGTTGTTAAACTGAAGCACAGGAGGGAGTTTGATCGCCAGACATAATCTTAAGCAACTTGAGTTAAACATGAAAATTACTTCAAGTGTTTTTAAATTCATTTTGTTCAGGCCTTTTAATGAGCTTATTTGCCAGAAGGTTCTGTGAACTTAAAAAATGCATTTTTAGATAAGCGTAGATCAAGAAAATGGTCACGGTGAAAACCGCAGGTTCGTATGATGAATAGAACGTATGCAGTATGGAGTTTAAAATTCCGCGACTGTAGGTGGTGACATCACTTTGCCCAACTACGCTGCCGTCGCCTGGCTGGACAACCATGCGCTCTATGCCTAACTCTCGACAGGTTTTACTTCTGTGTTCAGTGCGGGTTGGTAAGTTACCCTTGTGTGGTGTTAGTCGTTACACAAGTACTAATGCCTGGGATGATTTGGCTCTTATCAATTCGAACCCAGGAGAGGTGATGTTACCAACCATCGAGAAGAAAATAGCACGAATACAGTATACAATTTTATAGAACGAAGAAGAAAACATAAAATATAAATTCAAGGTTTCAGCAACTGATGCAAACGCTTAAACCTTTTATATAAAGAGCTGTAGCTAGTTTTACAGAAAGGAAAGAATGTTTATTTATGTTATCTTGCGATAGCCATATAGATGTGTGGCCAACAATGCATTCCATTTTTACAAAGACGGGCCTTTAGACCTCGGTTGCACAGTGATAATAGTCTTGCCACATTTTCAACAAAATGTAAATAATGTCAGAAATGTTTTCCACAAAACAATATAATATTGCACACTTTTTTTTTATGTAAAGAAATTTATGTTTCATGTGAGGTATCAGTTGATTCTTGACTGCTGTCCATGTCACATTCTTCCTCACTTTCGCTTGACTCATGGCAAATATAGCTTACAATTTCCCTTCCCATCTCACACTGTACACCTGAGACTACAAATGACAGGGTCACATGAATCAACATTACCAGCTGCTTGTTTTTTCTCGCCAAACTTGCCTCATCAAACCCTGCTTCACAAATTTCACTACATGTTTTTGTAGACAACTGTTCAAATGCTTCCCCAATTATCTTCCTTCACATATAAACACTAGTGTTTCGCTGCCTACTAATGACTTTGTAGTACTTCTCAATTTTAACTAAGGAACAATATATTTTTTTCAAAATGGGTTTATTTTTTGTAATGCCTGAAAGTTTACTTTTGAGTCTGAAAGCATTTTCAAAATCTTCTACGAGGAAATGTTCTGAACTAACTACGGAATTCCGAGTTCGTTGGAAACTACGGCGATTTATATGATTTAGCCATGCTTTAAATCTAGCTGGTGATCGTTCACAATTTGGAAACCCGTTAACACTTATACCTAGTTCTAAATGTATGGCCGTTATGAGATGCCAACAACACAATACCTGGGCATTTTAAACCAATTAGGAGCACGTATGATACTGCAAACAATCAAGTGCCACATTCGCGCGTACTGGTTGGTATACGTACGGTTAGCGCCTGCCGGCCGGCTTGGGTGGTGCGACGTCACAGCTCTCTGATGTTGTGTTCTCTAGGCATAGCGAAAGAACTGACAGGCATACAGCTGTGCTGTTTTCACTGCTCCTTTTTTCTCTGCAAGTTCTCTTTTTTTAGTAGTACTCTCATTTTAAGTACACAGGGCCTTTAATAAATGTATCTCGTGACAACAATGTTACTGGAAGTACAGTATTGTTGCTTTGTTTCAAAAAGGTGGCTTTTTGTGTTCTTTAGTTCAGTGGGATTATCTAGGGAAAGTTTATCTGCTATCACAAATGCTTCTTCGAACAACCTGTTGAATTCTTTGTCAGAACAAAGTGTTGCGATGTGTAAAGAGAAGGATATCACTCGCTTCACCACTCTTAAACTTGCGTCTAGTAGCAGAGTGCAAGTTATGCAACTCCTGTCATATTTTCAGGCATTTTTGCCTTACCATGTAGTGTCTGCTTCCCTGAGTCATCATCCACCATCTATCTTTTCCCAGCTCAATTACTGCACTATTATACTGGCAGTGCTCATATTTGTGAGGCCTCGTGTGCTACAATAAGTGTGTGTGTTGTGTGTTTTGTGTGTGTTGTGTGCATGTGCGGTTTTTTTGCTGCTGGGTGTTATATTTTTTATGTAGTACTGGGCAAAGAATCTATGGAGCACTAAGGGCAGCTCAGCCCCATGGGAAGGATTAATGAGTTCGTGAACATCTCTCTGTAGATGTTGGAGAGTGAGTTAAAGAAATGTTAGCATCAGGAAATTCACGTACCTGAGATTGTGATATTGCCTTTACTTAACATTAAGATGCTGTATATCTAACTTGCCTCTCCAAGGATTATAAGCAGAGTATACGACAGCTGTATTATCTGCAAGAGTGCCTTATGCTTTTACAATTTATATGTTTCCCGTACACTAGGTGAATTAAATCACTCGGAAGCACTTATACAAAATTCTTAGATCTATGTACTACTTCACCGCAAGATAATTTACGTAGTTTAGAATTTTTATATGTCATGGTTTTCTTCAGCATGATGCACAAGGGCTGAAGTGTACTGGTTGTAAACTGGGGTCAATCTTCTTATGAGGACATAGTCCTCATAATCTTTACGAACTACTATCTAGTGGGTTATGTCAATCGGGCTATCAAGACCCAGAGTTGCCACACAACATAATTTTATTCATGTTTGCTGATGCCAAAGCGGGTGCCAAGTTACTGCCAATAGTTGAGCAAAGTCAATACACTATTTTTCACTTTCTCACATCACTATTAGAATTAAATCGAAATATTAAATTCATTTTCAAAGAGAAAATATGGGGTCAAACGAAACTATACCATTACATTATCATTGTGATGAAGTAAAGTTGTTGGCAAATTAGATATCACATTGTTAAATTTGAATCCTATGCGGTTAACCGCTATGAAATTGTGCTGGGATATTGTTGTGAAACAAAAGTTGCTTATTTTTAATGCGTAGTACTTACTTAACAAATAAGAGTAGTAACACACCACTTCATTTGATACCATAAATTTGTTTTAACAGAGGTGCAGTAAAGGAAAGATTATGTCCTAAAAACACATGCCCAAAACAAAATTTTTTCACAAAGTGTATATGCTGTAGGTTGCAAAAAGCTCATGAAGCATAAGCGGGGGTGACGTAACTAGAAGTAAGAAAGGGATGTGCCCCCTCAAAATGTTTGCTTTAAAAAAAATTTATTACCATAGCCTGCATTGTCATTTGATATTTATGTAGGCTATGAATATAGTTGATGTGTGTGTGTAAGTATGCACTCATGCATTTTTGTAGCTTGCAACAAAATAGTGCCTGTATTTTGTGCTACCAGCAGTTTAGACTGTCAAAACTTAAAGCTCAACCCTCCCTCAAAAAAAGTCTGGGTACACACTGGAGTACGGCTTAAGTTTTTCACCATTTTAGTTTTTCTTACTTTGAACTTTTGTATATATAAAAGTTTGCAGCATCATAGCAACACAAGAATAAAAATTTAAAACCCTCCAAAAACTAAATTCTGAAATTCTGTCTGTACCATTGAATGTGACAAAGTTGAACTATTGTCAAAGCTTCACTCTGTGTTTGAACGAAGGCACCTTCTGCTGCTCGTGGAATCAAGTGTGTTTTACAGCTATTCCACCTGTATTGTGCTAGTTCTTCTGTCGCTCCATTGGTTCTTTTGTCGATGACACTCCTGGGGGCCGATTAATTATCGCCACCTGCCATTTGCACTGACACAGCGCAACGCAAGTGCAGTGCAAGTTAAATGCTTCTTGTGTGGCATTACAGAAATATATAATTCCAATGCAGCGCAAGCAGACGCAACACAGGTGAAAATTTTGCGTTGCACCCATAAAAGGCGATATTTAATCGCCCTCCCTGTACACTACTTTCCTGTTCCTCTGACAGCTGCAAGTCTTATCTTCCTAGTTCCCAGTGTTTAGGTATTGTTTGCAAGTAAGGTCACCAGCAATCATGAGAAAGTCTTCCAAAATATTTGTTGAACCACTAGTCAGATTGCTGATTACACTGTGACCTATCCATATAGGTCTTTCGGAATAAAGTGAGCACTAAAAATTTAACCTTTGTAAAACATCACTAGCTGTTACTGCATATGATTCAACATTGGCTATAGTTACGTTACTGCTTGTATGGTTGGCAGCGAAATTACGCAATATAGTTCCGTGTGTTTTCCTATTTAAATACATGAATACAGCAACAAATTCAGCCAAAATCGATATGATTGTATTTTATATAATTAATAAACTTTATTTTATTAAACTGCATCGATTCACACTGACGGAATAATGGACGACTTGAAAAGAGGCGGAGCTTCAGTCAGGTGTGGGATACAATTCCTATCTCCATGGATACCGGAGCCGAACAAACCTACATTTAGCTGTTTGGCTTCTCATGTCCCAGATGAGATGTACGTCAAGAAAATTGATTATTTGTTTGGAATTTGCCATTTTTTCAGGTAAACATTAATCTTACGTATTTGCGTATTTTAATCATGAAATTGCAACTAATATTTTTCACCCTTGTGTGTAAATCTATGAATGCACAACATTTTTGCTTTCTGCAATTACCAACTAACAAATCAGCATGTTTGTAAACAAGCTTTGTTTCCCACAGTACTTTTCCCCTGCGGTGACGTCAGGGGGAGTGTACTTCAAGTCGTCTATTTATCTTAAACGCACAAACATTAAGTGACGTGTCCAGAGAGGCTATACTTGTCCTGTTATTAGCTGTAACACGTGGGAAGATACAAACTCGCTGACAACAGAACTTAAGCAGGGATTTTTTGAGTGCTCACTTTATCCCGAACTGCCTATACTCTTACTTGCTGGTGGCTAACAGTACAGAGGACTGTGTTATGTAAGGCATGATTTCATTAATTAATTAATTACGTGTAAAATGCCCTCATACAATTTCATGGTCTTGGTAGAGGTACACAAAGGATAGGGGAGAGGAATTGGTTAAGGCTTGTATTAAGGTACCATCCCAGCATCTGTCTGGAGTGATTTCGAAAAAACCTTAGAAAACCTAAATCAGGCTGCTTGGAGCTGGGAATTAAGTCTAGATCCTTGCAAATGCTAGGCGAGCATTACATTAAAATGTAAAGACAATGTAATAACAACTGAACAGCCTTGTTTAAAAGTTATTACACCGTTTAGGTTAGATCACTGCATACCATCTTCTAAAAAATTAATGAGGAATTTTGTAAAGTGCTGTTTGTTGTAAACATTTTGATGTGTGCAGTGGAGCAGTCATTCAACTGTCACATTTTCATTCACAGCAATAAAAATTTCGGAATAAACTAGAGGAAAGTTGTTTCAGTGACCAGTTATTTAATATGTTAAATACAATCAAAACTGCACTGTTTACAATTACGGTACCTATTTTAAACTAATCTTCTTTTAAAACTATTGGTGAAAACTAATAAAATGTTGGAAATAAGTAAATTTTTTAAAACTGTGCAGACAAACTGTCAATGGTGAATACGTATATCTGTGGCAAAAATAATACTGTCAATGGTGAATAAATCTGTGGCAAAAATAATAGTCATATTATTTTATCACTACTGTCAGAAAAATTAACATGTTCAGCTATTTTGGTCTGTTGGAGATATTACCTATATAATATGTTGTAACTAAGTGAACTATCTGCCATGTGCAGATGTGTCGTAGGTTCATGTGGGACAGTAAGGAAGGAGATGTAGGCAATACATTCATGTGCAAATAAAACTGTTCATGTTTGCTGGAAATTTATAGGAAGTCTTGTATTGGCTTGCAAGATCAGTTTGTATGAGCTGACTGGGGATATAAATAAAACTTTTGGTGGTGTTATTTTAATATTATTTGAATTCACATATTAGCACCATCATCTTTTGTACAGTTTTATAAAAATTTATATACATTATTTGATTTTTGAGACTAATCTATGGCAGTTTTTTTAACAAACAAGTATAAAATTTGTAAATTTTTCGATGTACAGTAAATTACAATGTTTACATTGTATCATAAGAACATAATGAGACACAAGTTATGTCATGTGGCATATGGTCATACATATAGTAACAGCCTGAAGCATTAGTATACATAATATTCAACATTTACAGGGTATAAAAATATTAGTTCAGTATGAGAATTAATTGGCAATGACAAATTCCATGCATATAATTAATTTACGATACTGTACACAAAAAAAAATATTTTGGTGTGGCTTGAATTTATTACGATGCTGTTCTCTTAAAAATTTTCAAGCTGTGGTAATTAATTTTTGTAATGTGAGCATAGCGTAACGTAGAGTGACAATGTGAGAAGTGTGTAATTAACATAATTTATGAGTGTTGGACATACATTTAGAACAGACTTCAATTACAGTACCAAACAGCATTGAAGAAATAAGTTAACAACTCAACCAGAATATACTCTTGTTTTTGTATCAGCAATGCAGGTATCAGAATTTATTGTAGTTATAGTTCATAACTTCTGTAAATATACAACTTTTTCCTTTTATAATTGTGGAAATAAATTTTTAATATGTACTGTACTTTCAAATACTGATAGTGTGCACAGCATTCCTTGTTCATTTTGTAATAAAAGCTGTTTCAATTAGTGGCACCATGTGCAAAACAATGTGTTAAAAATAATAAAATATTGTTATATTTTAAGACACTTATCAAACATATCATACTATTTAAATATATATTGTAATTTGGTGAAGTTCCATTGCTGTGATGTGGTATTTAAATAATTACTGTAGCCATGAAGTTAGTTACCAACAAAGGCAGTGTTGGAAATGGTGAGAAAACTCCTTTACCGCCCATATGAGAACACCTTCTCTAGAGCTTGCTAGTGGCTATTGTAGTGTTAATACTGCAAAATGTGAGTAATGTTTACGATCTGAAGTAGCGACTGAAAACTGAGTATCTTAAATGGTTTTACTCTGTTGTACCACCCAAAATATTTTCTATTCTGATTGCTGATAGATTAGCTATCCTAACCCGAAGGTATCAAATTAATTTTTTTAAATAGCCAGTTTTGTTCTGGTTTACTTCACCAAATTTTCTGCAGGTGACTTTCTATGGTGGTGCAGTGTTGCCCCTAGCTTGTGCAAAGTATACCCAGTTGACTGTAGTTTTCGTAAGGCGACTGTCTCGTTACACTGCAACAAAACTATGTAAAAATAAACACACTGGTATTATGCTAATTATATAGAATAAATACTGCATTACTTTCAGTAAAATATACATAAAACCTTTCTAAACTGTAAAAAATCTTTGGTATTTTCTGTTTCGGTTTGTGAAATTGTGACTTCACACAAGTTTCTTTACAATGCCTAAAGTTGTTCACTACACAAGTTTCTGTAAAACACACACCAAGTGTCTTGGGGCACGTTGCCCAGTTGTACATTGTACAGAGAGAGAATTATCTTTATTTTGTATGTTTATTTAGAGAGCTGGGGAAAGATGAAAGCAGTGTATCACAACTCTGTAGTCTCCAGCTTCTTTGTGATGAAAGGATTACTCAGTTTGTCAAGATGCTGGTAAAGGTTCTGATGGTACACAAAGCCTCCTGTCCTATTTAGATCATTCTGCTCCTTGAGGCCGGCCACTTCTGGCAACATGTTGGGTTGGCTGAAACACGGAAAAAAATTATGTACATTGTACCTTTTGCAGTGGAAGTGTTACTGTTACGTGAAACACAGCTGAACAACATTTATTTGTGTGGCAATGGGTGTGCCACCATACGAAACCCGAAGCAGTTGAAGTGAAGAGTGAAGATATTGGTTAGCACTTAATGTCTAGGCAGGCCCCGGGTTTATGTGCCTGGCGCCCTGGGCAGATTAAAACTAATCCTTATCCCCCCCCCCCCCGGTATAAAAGTCACGCAAAAATTTGGTTTTGCACTATTTCAGAATATGGGTGCATGAAATACATAAAATTACAAAAGATAAGTAAAAAAAATCTTTGTGCAAGTTGCGCCCCGTCCAGATTGCCGCCCTGGGCAATCGCCCAGTCTGCCCAGTTATAACATGGGGCCTGTGTCTAGGTCTTAAGCACTGGTAAACGGTGACATGATGTGAGTATGGAGCAGTGCCAGAATTAAGGGGTTGAAGAAATGGTAGATCCCTGAGGAAACCTGCCGAACAGCAGCATCATCTGGCACAATTCCAACATACCAAAATCCAGGGACCGAGCTCACTATGAATCGAACCTGGATCATCTTGGTGAGAGAGATGAATGCTGTAGCCATTGCGCCAACCATGGCCCCCGAAGAAAGTTGACCTACCCAATGAAATGTCTCAAAGTGTCATCCATCTGTGCTGTTATGAAGTCTAACCAGTAAGTATGATACTTTAAGTACCGGTACCCATTTCTATCTTAATTTTATTGTAATTAGAAGCCTAGCTACCTTTTCCTGCATTTCTCTGTACTTGCTTGTGTAATTATGTTAAAGAATACCATATACCTTTCCTTTTGAACAAGTTAGTGACATATTAGCGTATATGTACTCGTCATTTGTTCTAGATTTTTACTCTACTGTGCCATATTACTGATGAAGTGTGCGAAACAAAAAGGACTGATGAAACAAAGGACTGATGAAAGATCTTTTTCGTACCTGTTGCAAGTGTTGGCATATGCCCTCATTGGACGTACTATGAAAGGTGTTCCATTTTCCAAGACTGGATGTGGCACGTCATTAGTGATGGCGTTTTCATCTAACGAATCTCTCTCCGATGCTTGGCTGCAGCAGAAAATGTTCACATAAGCATTTTATGAACTAGTCTTGTTGGCAAGAATATTTGATTACTGTTAGTTTATCCTGACCTTGTGGATTCCTCCTCTTCTTTATACCACTCATTTTCGTACGCTTGCAGCCATATGGGGTTTGAACCTTCCACACTGTGTTTGTTTGTGTTGGGAACTCGTCCAGTCACACGGTTGAGATCCGACTCATTCGATCCTAGGCACCAAAAAAATTAATAATTTTGATAAACAATTCAGTAAATGTAGGTAATAATTTCTTAAGAAATATTATAATAAAAAGATTTATCAAAATATTTTTTAACATAAATTAATACATTTTTAAATTATATTTCAGATATTAGTAAACCGTAAAACGGGGTGAATAGGAACAGTGGGGTGAATAGGAACGAAAGTTTACAACCAAATTTTTCATAGAAAACCTCCTTTTAGAGAAACTGTTTTTATATTTGCACGTAAGAACTGCTTATAAACGATAGTGTCATTAAAAAAACATGTTTTACTGACGAGTTGTTGGCGAAAAAAAGGTTTGAAATTCGTTCCTATTCACCCCGCTGTTCCTATTCACCCCGCTGTTCCTATTCGCCCTATTTTACGGTGCTAAAAATATATAATTAGCAAAATTTCTCACACGATGGTAGTATTAGTCCAAAATCACATAAATGTTTTGTTTGAGTTACCTGAATTACTGATCCATTGATAAGTACGTATTTAAATTTTAACATTGATTTCCCAATTTAAGCTCAGTTACTGCAACCTTGGTAAGCAGAGCTTGGAGGACATTAGGTAAATAAATATAGGTATACTCCAGTTGGGACAAACTGAGCACTAAAATATTTAACCCTTGAAAAAAATTATTGTAGATTTTTTACAATAAAGTAAGCATTACAAATTTTAACATTTGATAAATATCGCTAGCCATTACTGCAGTGAATTAAACATTAACTCAACTTGTCTTACTGCTTGTATAGTTGGCAGCAAAATTATGTAATATACTTTTATGCATTTTCCTATTTAAATACAATATTACTGTAACAATAGCAACCTAAATGGCATAGTTGTATTTTATATTAATAATAAACTTTTTTAAAATCATACTGTCTAGACTCTTACTGACTGCACAATTTATCTTACACGTGCAAACATCATGTAATGTGTTCAAAGAGGTTAGACATTTTTTGTCGTTAGCCATTATGTGCGGACAGATACAAATAGGCTGAAAATAGAACTGAAAATGGAACTATAGCAGGGCTTTTTTGAGTGCTCACTTAGCCCAAAAAGCCTGTAGCCATTACTTACCGCATATAATTCAACATTAACAATAGTTGCCTTATACCGTGTGTGGTTGGTAGCGAACTACGGAATGTAGTTTTGTGTATTTTCCTGTTGATTTAGATTAATACTGAAACAAAATCAATTTAAATTGACATATTTATATTTTTATATACTTAATGAACACTTTTTATCAAACTATGTAGGTTCCTACCCTGCCGTACAATTTAACTTGACGCACCCAGATTTTTTAGCAGTTTGCCATATAAATCTTAGACCACTAGCATTCGTCCACACTTTGCAGATCACGTGCTGCCGTTTATTTTCACATTAGGGTAATATGTTAGCATGTAAGATTGTTAGGCCACAGTTTTTATTTGTGAAACAGCATTAACTTACGTCTAAGTGCTTATCCAATGTGTATTTTCAATGTACAATTGCTTCCTGCGAGTTGTGTTAAACTCGTTTACTTACAAAATACGTACAAATATGGCTGAGTAAATGACCAGTTGTGCCAATCCCACGCACGTACTCTGTAATGTGCACTAAACAGTGATTACGGGAAATATAGACGTAAATATAAATTGTACTTGTTTGTTATTGTTTTGAATTGTGTTTAAGAATGGTATACACATTTTGTGTATTAATTATAAATTCAAAACGGCAACAGGTGTGTTTATTATGTAAGTCGGGAACAGTGTCGAACTGGCAGACCACTGTGTCCCTAAACTATAATTAATTTCATATTGGGTGTACCGAGCAAGTTTGTAGACACTAGTCACTAGAGGCATTATACTAACAAATTCTATTTATTTAAAAAATTAGTGTAATAGTATTTTATGGAAATATATAGTTTTTAATAAAATTACATTATTGCATAGCACTACTTTCTATTTCTAAATAGGGAACAAAGCACACACAGTATTGCATACAACATAATTCAATGACATTGGATGTTGTTGAAATGGTAATATTTTCGAAAAATATAATTTTTCATTGTTATGAAATAATTCATACTGAACATGCATAGTCATACCATTAACTTTTTGCTGAGTTCGTCACTTGTACACGCAATGTCGTCCATGATGTCACTTTTGTTAACTTTTGTGAATAATTCTCTCTCACAGTTCATGAGTATTAAATTACTGAATAGTTCCTAACGTAAAGAATTTCTTAGTTTGTTTTTGAAAATTTTTAGTTTGGAAAAGACTATTTCCCAAGAAACTTGAGTACATGGAACTGTCATTAAATATTCATAAACCGAATACAAATTATTGAAAAGACCAGATTGAGAGGATGGATAATACAATACAGTAAAAGCACATGACATGCCTCGAGACGCGCTGGGTTGCGACAGACTTTACAATACACGTGAAACACGTTGATGGTTCACAGTCGCAAAGAGATGGAGTTGCAGTACTTTCATCGCAAAGTCTAGTTTTGCATGTGTAATGATCGTAAAACCACTTTATGTGACAGTCATAATACAGTAAAGCCTGTCCAAAACGGAACTCGGTAGAGCCGAGTATTTTTTTCCGTTTTGGCAGGTACAAAAATTTATTATTTTAGTGACCTTAACCAACCGAATTTTGACAAAAAAATATTCAACTAATAATTTACAACAAAATACTGTACAGTATGTTTATCTCAGGGCGTATGCTTTGATCACTTTAACTTCATACGTGAAAATTAAAAGACAACTTTTCCACAACCGAACGAACGCATGCTCAAGAAAACACATACTATACAATGGCCTACGCCACGTAATTAATCACACATGCACAAGAGCTGCATTTCAGATCTGTCAGAACTAGACAGCTGGAAGCATAGAAAAAATAAGGTAGTAACAAAGAGCAACCTACCGGAGTAGGGTACATTTCTTCAGTCACGTAACTTGATTTTTTGTTCATCAGCGATCAGCAAAATTGTTATTAAATGCCTGCATGCTGATTACTTATTGGATGCTCGAGAACCTTACAAGCCTCAAGCAAAAACTTTCGTCCTCACAGACTAACCTCGCGAGTGTTTGTAACCGCCTTTAGACTACAGTGTTACCTTCACTTATTTATTTTGCGAATCAGAGAACAAAACATGAATAAAGTTCATGTGCTTGCCGTGCAATACATGATCTCGATCTCGCAACACTGTAGGAATCATATTTTGAAACAAAACAGAAGGGAAATGGCCGGTGCCTGATACATTAACTGTTAAATGATCTATTTTGAAGCTAATGTGCACAGATAAACGTAATGCCAGCGTGATTCTCTTTCATAACTTCACTGTTTTTATCTGTTGAAAATTGAAGTGCATGTCTTCCATAGTGTGCCAGATCTGGACATCTGCTTCTGATATATCTGAGACATCTGAAACACTTTTGCCAAGCTATCTGCAAACAAAAAGTGAAAAAGCAGTGTATATCGTAATTAAATACAGTTCTTCTATGTAGCGCCAACGAAAGTATACACATAAATATATTTTCAATAATTTCCATTTTTAAGTCTTCTGTTTTCGCGTGATTGGGGTTTCCGTTTTAAACGGGTGTAATATACAGTACATGTAACGAGACCATAACATTTTTTCACATTTGTACAGGTTTCCATTTTATAAAGGGTCCGTTTTGAGCAGGTTTTACTGTGCAGGGAACTACGACCAAGCGTTCGTTCGCAACTGATACGGAAAGTGTGGAGAGGGGATCTGACAAGACCATTGTTGCCGACGTTATTCTGTGCTACTACCTTCGGTCACCATGAATGTCTTTGAATGAAATTCTTTTATTTTATTTGGATTTAGTTGTGCAAAATTATTATTACATTTATTATGTGTAAAAAGGTATATTAATTCCATGTCATCAATACTGCTCTCCCAGTTCCGTCCGAATTGTCTTCAGTTTTGGTCGCATGACTTTAGAAGCGCCACCAGCGTCTCCCTCGACCCCTAAAACCTAGTCAAGAATACCCTAAAACGTAATTTGGGATACTGTAGTTGTTATATAATTAGGGAACTACACCAAGTAATGCCACTACTAACATTTAGGGGGCGCCCTTAAAATTTGAGGGTTTCAAAAGATGCCTCTGTGCCTGTAAATGTTCTTAGAAGATTGTATTAAAAATTTGATTTTGCCTCTAAGTGCATAAAAGGTGTAAAATATAACATTAATCCGCCAGGCTACATGCTCGACCTACGGGCCTGGATAATTTATGCCACACAATTTTTACACGATATAGAGGGTCTCGTTCTTAGATTGCAATAGATTGCTTAGATTGAATAAAATACTGCTATATATTAATTTTTATGGTGTGAAAGAGTTAATTAATATGTGTCAAAACAGTATTGGGAAAGAAGTAACTTCATTTTTTCAACCTCTTAGAATGGTCTAGATGAAAGAAGTTCTATATCTTCTGATGCACCTTCAAAGCTGTACAACATGCAAAATCTTTTAGGGCATAGTTACATTTCAATTTTTTAGAGACTTTAGGCAACAGTGCATGTCTAAAGAACACGTGCTAATGGCAGTTTGCGTTTGTTAGGAAGAGAAATATGTAGTGAAATAAATAAAACCAAAATTGAATGCAAGGCAGCGTAGTTTCAAGTCTTTAAAACATATCCATGCTAAATTAACAAATAATGAATTTGGACGTAGCTTTAGCATGTTAGACTCAGGCCTAACTACAAACCTTACTCTACAAGCGTTCTTGAACTCGTTACTCTTGCCAATTTACACAGGATGTTTTAGGATGAGATTAAGGCTAGGGTGAATTGAGAGAGTGAGAGGGAGATTGATCGGGGGAGAGGGGGGAGAGAGAGACACACCAGAATCAAAGCTGGATTGTTGTACTGACCTTGCAGGTGATATCAATCACCTGATGTAGTCTTCCTGGGGGGCCCCCTTTCTGATGTAGAGGTCTGCTGTTGAGATGAGCATC